>CALSCE010009376.1:4691466-4753143 GCA_943593645.1 Bovichtus variegatus
AGAGAGAGAGAGACAGAGAGAGAGAGAGACAGAGAGAGAGAGAGACAAAGAGAGAGAGAGAGACAGAGAGAAAGTCACAGAGAGAGAGAGAGAGAGAGAGAGAGAGAGAGACAGAGAGAAAGTCACAGAGAGAGAGAGAGAGACAGAGAGAGAGAGACAGAGAGAGAGACAGAGAGAAAGTCACAGAGAGAGAGAGAGACACACACACAGAGAGAGTGAGAGAGAGAGACACAGACAGAGAGAGAGAGAGACACACAGAGAGAGAGAGAGACACAGACAGAGAGAGAGAGACAGAGAGACAGAGAGAGACTCTGAGTTGCTGCTAGGTGTGATGCTTCGCTCAGACTGTTGGAAAGAAGAGAAAACTTGTTGTTGTCGTTGTCGTTGTTGTTGTTGTTGTTGTTGTTGTCATCAAAGGGATCAATTGAAAAAATGTATTAGTTTGGAGTTCGGCCATGTTGGCGCCTGGCAGGCAAACAGGGCCAACAGAGGCTGATTGAAAGAGCACTCAGTGTTGCAGGATTAGAGAGGGAATGGATTGCAGGAGAAGCATTGTTGCCGCTCAATGGTGCTTCATTTTGCTCTCGGAGTGCTTTCTGGCAGAGGGCTCGCAGGTGGCCAGAGCGCTCCGTCATGGATTCATTTGCATTTGAAAAGCTCACGCAGGTTTCACGAGTTAACGAGAGAATAAACTAGGGAGCAGCTTCTCCTCGAACGCTGTATGTTTACCTGTGGCAAACACATTGCTCAGTTCCCACCTCCGAGCCCCTCGTCATTATTTGCTGACATGTGCTGGAAGAGAAGTGTTTAAGCTGCCTGGAGGGTAAGATTTACACAGGCTGTAATTTAAATCTGCTAATCCGCAATGCTACATTATTTACAATTCCTATGTTCTTATTGTAGTGTTGTCACGGTATCTGACTCCCTGCCACAAAGGTACAAATGTGAAATAAAAAAAACATGAAAGCATTGTTTTTTTTGTGTCGCGGTAAAGGGAGTGTCTGAAGTTCCATTTTTAAAGACTCCTTCAAATGCAGCAAATAAGCGCAGCCTGGATTGCCCTCAATTGGCAGGATTCCACCCGCGGACCTTTGCAGCCTTCAGCGTCCCATAATAATTGTGGTGTCAGTCAATTAGTTTTATGTAAATATAGCATTTGTTTTGTTAGGTTTTTTTTTTGTGAAACAATGAGACGATCCTGGTTGAAATTGGTGCATGATTCTGCAAATCTCTTGAAAATTAGACACATTTTTTTTTCTGCATGCCAACGATGGGGCATGGTTAAGGTTAAGGGTAGATTGCTGTCAAATAAACTACGGTTAAGTTCGGGTTAGGTTGCCCTGTATTGGAGCATATTGATCCTCCTCAACTAGTAAACTTAGGAAAGATGTGTGTGATTGATGAAGTTTAGTTCAAACCCATGTGCAAAATGTATGTGCACTGTTTAAAGGAAATAAATATACACATAATATTCACATGATTAACACATACACGGGTACGTAAATGAACTAAACCTTCAGCAACCGATTTCAATTATACAGGCAATAAACACAGAACTCAACCTCAGTGATCGTATCATGTGAACTAAACGTTCGGCTGTTCCAGATACGTTGGTTACATATGGATATCTTTACCATTAACCACTGTTTACCATGTTGCCCATCACATTTTAACGTCATTGAACAATTATCATTTGAAGTGTGTTGGCCTTTTGGGGCAAACTGCTGGTGGGTGAACTTGAATGCACCATTGCCTGTGGTTCTGACCAGGCGTCGGTCCCTCTGGGAAGCGTCTCCCAATATTGTTGCCGTGTGTTTATTTACAAGAGCTCTCCACAAGCTATAATAAGTGAAATATCGTGTCCCAAAACAGAAGTTTTACAGGAGAAGTATCCACCCACTGTAACACTGTTGACACCTTATATTGTGAGCACATTCTGCAGTGTGTGTTCATTTTTTATTTTTGGATCTTGCAGGTAATTGTCCAAACACATAAGACTTGATCCCAGAACAACTTGTACTGTGTAGGAGTGTCCAAACATAGATCTTAACTTCGGTTTAAAAAAAAAAAAAAAAAAAAAAAAGCCAGACTCCTTGTGATATTTCCCCCAGAGCCTCAAGACATCTATATTTGCTTTAGCCTCGGGTGGTCGCTTGATGCATATCGATGCAGACGCTCGATAATAGACAGAGAGCTCTGCATTATTGACAGCAGTGACTCCCAGCTCTCTGGAGATGTTAACTGGAGATGGAGGGAGACAAGAGGCAGAGAGAGATGGTACAGATATACACACAGAGGACAGATATGAACAGAGCGATTTCAAAGATCCAGTCCAGTCAGTCCTTATATTTGGTCGCCCTCTTAACCCCTCCTCTCAGCCGACCCCCCTTCCTCTGTCTCCGCTGAGCCAAATAAATCTGGAGAATAACAGCGGGGAACTGAAGTGTTATTTACAAGACAGACGTTTTTTTTTTGTTTGTTTTTTTGTGTGCTCCTACACCCACAAACGGCCAGGTAAACAGAGCAGCTGGTCCCACGCACGTATCTAGCAAACACACACGGGCACAGTAGGCATACACATTCAGTCCAAGAAGCGCACATTCACACAGAGGCCCAAGCACACACACACACACACACACTCGCCACAAACACAATAAATTGTCAATAGCTATCACGCTAACAGAGTGGTGACAGTGGAGGCAATGCTGGGTTGAGTGTAGATCAATTTAGTCCTTGTTGCAGCAAATGCTGTGAAGAGAGAGAGAGAGAGAGAGAGGATGAGAGAGGAAGAAAGGGATTAAGGTAGGGGGACAAATGGACAAGGGGGAACTTGTGCGATGAATTATGTCCAAATCTCTCACAGCGTCAGACAAGCAAAGGGGGCGAAGGATCCAAAGAGTCAGGCCTGGGTAACACCTCTTATAGGCTGCAGTGGTCATTGCACCTGACAATTCAAACAGCACAGAGCGCTGGATAGCAAAAATAATTCATGCCCCGTTGAGATCCGATGACAGGGTCATACTTTCAATGTGAGAAGTTAAGGACACGTCATTTTATCTGCCACTGAAGAGGCTCAAGTCGTGGTAACACTGTCGCCCGACGACCGACGAGGGGAACGTTATTGCTCCCAGTTGAATTTTGGTCAAAGATTGTATGTTTCCTGCATTTTATTGCAATCAGAACAATGAAAAGGTAGACGCCAAAAGTTTTTTTGATTTTAAAAATGATGTATGCTGGGATGGGTCAGTGTTGCAGGATTGGAAAGCGAATAGATTTTGAACAGGATACGTAGTTTGATGGATGGATGGATGGATGGCACACCCTTGTAGCATGAAATTGTTCATAAAAATGTCAATCTACGCATTAAATTATGACATTCATTCACTGGCCAGTTTATTAGGTACACCTAACTGAAACGAATGCATGCACCTCTCTGTACAATACAATACAGTTGAACCCGACCAGAAACTACATCTTCCCGAATGAACATAAGGTTGAATCAAAAACCGAACATATTAACCTTCAAGATTTTATTACAGGACTGTTGCATTTGACTGCATTAGATTAAGCAAGGTGTACCTAATGAACTGGCAACAGTGTGTTGTGTGTGTAAAGTTTACATTTTAGTCCTGAGAGGGTTGGTAGAGCAAAGTGTGGAGGGTACCCAAAGAAAAAGGGTTAAAAAGCATTAATGTGCTCAATAATGTCTGCAGTTATATTTAAAAAAAAAAAAAAGTACGTGTCTAGTCTTGGAATAGATTTTGCCATTAGAGATGTTTCGTGCGCTGCTGAAACATAAATCTGCTCATGGTTTAAACGTTTGAACTTAATATAACAATACTAATTCATTAATAAAACATTCTCAAGTTCTCCTAAATGGTGACTTTTTGGAAAAAAACGAGGAATTGATCTACTGCGAATCTATAATGTAATATCCAATGTGATGTGGAAAGGTCAGGGTGTCAATGAAATATTTAGGCATCTTCCGCTGAGGGCCATAAATACTGTGTTTCGAGCCAAACGTAATGGAAATTGAACCAATAGATGTCGACAGCTAAAGGTCAAACAGCAGTGGACCCTGCCACTCGTGGGAATAAATATGCACATTTTATTTGTCTCATTGACTGCGTATTATTGTGGCATTATTAGTATTGTTGTCACCATCTGCATCATGACCTAATCTGTTATTTGTCATTTTTCCTCTGACGGCATGTTTGTTTCGTGCCATTTCAATTGAAACGCCTTCCAGCTGAACTGAACTGACAGGGGGGGAAAAAAAGGGGCGGAAGGACTGATAGAGGTGAAGAGAAAAATCGAAAGCAAAACAGGTGGCAAAGGAGAGAGGGGAAGAACAGCGACGGAGGGGAAAAAGGAAGAGAAGACGGACGGAGATGGGATGAAGAAGAGAGATGGGACAAGACAAATCTAAAACTGACAAACAGAATGATCAGCAAGGGCACCGAACAAGGGAGAGGATTATAAGATGAAAGGCAGCGGGTGAAGAGGAGGAAAGAATAAGAGGAGAGGGCAGAAGAGAGGTAAAGAGGCACACCTTGGTGTTCAGAGGCCTCTGTACTGGTAACAGCGGCCCTGAATTATTCATGGCTGTTCGTCTCGCTGTGCTGGCTGCAGCGCACTGCTCACTGCAGAGAATAAAAAAAAAAAAAGCGAAGAATTCTCCGACACCCTTTTGCGATTATCTTAGAGATTCTTCTTGTGTTCTCCTTGCCACACTACGCTGGATTCCTCTTTACCATTCGGTTCATTGGGAAAGAATCCCATATCACGAGTACACAGAAAAAAAAAAAAAAGATATTGTACTTTAAAATACTTGAAAAAGTTTCATCTTTTTGCCTAATTGTCACTATTCCTGTCATAACTGCGTCTGAGGTGACTTCACTCTGCTCATCCCTGGTGCTGACTCGGATGAATCCCGAGTTTTGATTCAGAACTGACGGTTACACTTCTGTCTCCATTGCATCGTGGGAAGACACTATCGAGCAGACATGTCAAACTCTCAAATAAGATGGCGGTGGACGAATACAGCGCACTTTAAAGTAAATAGGCTGTGATCTTAAGGCATAGCCCCAGTCTCCCTTTGTGTCTCTCTCCGTGGTGCTGAAACAGCCGAATATTCCACCTTATAGTCTAAGGTTTTTCGCGAAGGTTCCGGGTCGGTCGGCTTTAGCCGTGCCATGCTGTGATGACATGGTTTACCATTACAGCGTCGCAGCAGGGAATAGCTACGCCGCTGTAAACGTGCTTGGTAGCAAGGCCGAACACTGCCCACCCATGACGGTCTCCTTTCCTTACCTGTGTCTTCAACTGTCAAACTTCTGTGCTGGAGACCAGAGAGAAAGCTATGTTTGAAAAGGTCTCTCTGTGTTCGGCTCGCAGTGCTTTTGTAGCTTCTGCCTGAACTCCTCGGAGTGTAGTTTGCCTCCTGCGTTCCTGTCCTGGCCGTACGTTGACCCGTATAGGAGCTGTGTTAATTTACTGCTGATGGAAACCGAACCCCCCCCCCCCCTGCGGTTGCTGCTTCACATCAGAAGCATCCCATTGGCGAAACCACAGGAGGCTTCTGTTGTGCAGAAGTAAGAAATTAAATGTTTGTCACTTAGTTAGCGAAGCAATTATTCTCTAAAAACGAGTCTAATCAACCGTACATGGACGTTTTCTATCAGTCGGCAGTCAAGCCGTGTTGGCTTCATATGCAACTGAGTAACTTGCATAGGCATGAACACGGCCCCACCTCCAGCGCTGTATCCTGTTCTCTACATCCGTGGCTATTTAGGAAATATAGAGGAACATTGGACTCTGTTTCTCTTTGTTTGTGTCTCTCTCTCCATGGTGCAGAACCGGTCAAACCCAGTCTCTACCTGCGAGGTGCTCAGTACCCAGTCTCTACCTCAGTTTGATTTCTTTTATGGTTGCAGTTTCGATGTGTGCACTTCCTTTCGGTGTCTGTGGCGTGTGCTTAGCAGGACTTTGGTGGCCAAAGCAAAAGGCCAAAAGGATTAAATGCAAAACAATGTGGTCGACGTGATTTGGGTTTTCCTTGACAATGTCCGCCACTCCTTTTATGTAGATTGAATATTGTGCAAAATTATTCCAACGGTGCTTGTTGGGAGATTCCTCTCCCTGAAAGGAGATTCCTCTCCCTGTATTATTGATGTATTACAACACTCGTACTTCTGCAGTTATGTCTTCATGAAGCCAATGCAGGACTGTATTTTAAGTTTCCACATGAGTTACATTTCTGAAATTCATTTATTGGTAAGTGTTTTATACCAATGTATCAACATGAAAAGGTGTATGAAATGGAGAGGGATATATACAGGCTGAAGCACATCATCACTTTTCAGCTGTAATGCATCCTCAGACTAAGATAAGAAGTAGACAGCGGGAGGAATCACTGAGTGTATGCTGTACATTTCCGTGAAGAGGGACCACATGAATCATGGCCATCTCTGATGGAAACCAATATATCTGTGAGAATCTGTATTCAAGAATATTCCGCCGAGAACCTCCAAGTAGGGAAAATATACTGTACGTCTCCTTTCGTCATCAAAGGGCCGGAAATTGAGTTGAAATAGCGTCTGCCGGCCTTCTCTGACAGGCCTGCTGATTTCCACCTGGGGATAATTCATAACCACAACACGTCCTGGACCCCCCCCCCCCCTGTTGCCACAACAGTGCCAGCATTTTAATATGTTTTACACAGTGGGGGGAAGGATTACATGAAGGGGGCTTGAAAACCGTCCACAGTTACTTTGGGATTTCAAGGGGTCTTGATCTCCATTTGCTCATCAGAACCTGAGGGATCAAAAGACGGCAGGGAAAACAAAAAAAAAGTCTTTGCAGGAGAAGATCACATGGACAGAAAGACGTCTTTTCTTTCTCTCTCTCTTTCTTACTCTTCTACCACACTGACGTCTCGTATCTTTTGAAACAATCCAGGGGCCGATCTCATTTAATATATATAATGACTGGATGGAAAGTGAAGGGTAAGCCTTGCTGGTCGTATTTGAATCAAAGCAGCCCCCGAGCCAATCTCCTCTTATCATTGCTGGTTAATATATTTTGGTCTGCAGCTGATCTGGTATACACACTGGAAACTAGTGAAGCATCTGTAACACTTACTGACTGCTAAATTCCTGCACAGCATTTCTTTTTTTTTTTCTTTTTTGGGGGGGGATTTTTATTTCGATTTTGGGAGAAAAATGGCAATATAAAACAATTGAAATAAAACACAGTGCCTTATTGTATTTTTAGATACCTTGACTGTGAGGTAAAGGGAAACATACTGGTTTACTCTTTGCTAGCTATTTGCCAAGTTTTCTGAAATAATATTCTATGCCTGCTGCCACCTTTTTTAAAAGACTTCACTTAATTGACTAAATACAGATGCATAAGCATTTGGTGTTTTGCAGTGTTTAATTGAGCTTGGCATCCAGCGAGAGACACTAAATGTATCCTTTGGGTGCCTGTCTGAAATGAGCAAACAAGACTAAAATATGGAAGAGCTAAATTTAAAGTGAAACATGCAATTATGACTCTTGTCAAATCTCTTGTTGACGTTATAATTTAGTTGTTTCGACCATAAAGGCTTTGAAAAAGGGAAAGTATACTTAAACTCGGGTGAATAAAATTCTTTATGATTTGTTGACATGAAGTTTTGCACGTTGAATCATTTTCATCAATGAGCAACATCTCCTCAGTTTCAACCCAATAAAATACGTATTACTGTTTTTTGTTTGAGACTATTAAACGCAACATTTAGATACCATAGTGCACACAATTCACATAATCCGCCGCTTATATGGACATTTTGCTCACATGATTAGAACGGTGGGATACTTCTGAGCTCTGTTTGCATTAATGGCTGTGATACACTGGAAAACACCTTTGCATTGTTCAGTATTTAAAATGTGAACAACATATTCTCTTGTGTTTGATAATGACGTAAAGTATGAGCCGGACTCTGTTTATGCACGCAATGTGTTCGCCATGTTAGCCAATGGATCAGTTTGTAACGCTGAAGTCAAGTATCAACCACTAACTCTGCATTAAAAAAAAGATTAAAGGAGATTAGGGAAGTCGATCAACTAGGGAAACAGTTTAATGAGTCTGATATGGTCTGTGCGCAGTGTTCGGAGTTTGTACCAGGTGATCTGTGAGTGTGTAACAAAATAACATATTTAATCACAACATCAGGCGTCTGTGATATTAAGTTTCATTTTTCCCCACACAGCAATCTTGCCACATAGATAAATAGCAGATGTTAGTTATCAGCCAGCGATTCATGTTCATGGCTCCGCGCCATATTGGCAGGAAATACATGAAGAGAACACTGTGAAGAGTCTTGGCTTGCCCAAAAGCACTGCACTGACGCATCGTTGATGTTGATAACGGTGGCAAAAATAGAATAAACATAATTAAAACTTCACACAACTTCAACCGTTGTTATCTCTCTGTGACGTCAAGACTCTTTTCTTTTTTTTTAACAATCATCCTATACCTGCCAGTGACTGATTTCAGGTGTTGAAGAAATACAGCGTTTTGTTCCTTCAATTGCTGTTTCAACAAAATATGTGTGGAGTTCATGACCTAAAAGCACAACAAGAGTACATGAACTAATTGTTGCTGTGTTCTTTGTTCCTTACAGGACGGCATGGGCAAACTGAGAATAACAGAGAAGGGCCTGAAACTGGAAGGGGACTCCGAGTTCCTACAACCCCTCTATGCCAAAGAAATCCAATCCAAACCAGTAAGTCACTCAAAGAAAGTCTTCAACCCTGCTGTTCTTTCTTCTTTCACACGTGTTGTGTCTCCACTCGGTGTTTCTTCATTTAGCTAGTAGTCCTTTGTGCGTGGTCAGTTTGTGCAACGACTAAGCAAACCATGCTGACGATGCTTTGAGACACCGAGCTCAGTTTAATCTACATCCTGGACTAATCAGCATGATCAATCATTACTGTAGCTGTGTGTTGGTTTCATGTAGCACATTCCAAATAAATGCAAAAACTGCCTTTGTTCCCTGAGTGTAAGTGTAAATGACTCGCTGCACTGATTAGCCACAACTACAAAACTTAGACCGAGAATAGTGTCACACCGGATGAATGGCATCGTGCACTATGAGGTGAGAGGGTGCAATGGTGTGAAGAGATGAGTGAATGACTGCGAGTGGGAATTTGAGTCCTGGAGTCCACATCTTCCACAGTGGAGAAAGCTCGTGGGACAATCCCGCGAGGACTCGTACTGGAAGCATCAAACCACAAGCGCTTCCACTCCACCTGCATTTACAACGTGTATTGATTCCATTAAGTGTCTAAATGTTGCTCTAACAAAGCTTAAATAACGTTTGCAGTGGCTTTGAAACCGTCTGTGGAAGGAGAGGCCCTCCATTGATCCATTTCCTGCTACGCATTTGGATCAGAATATGGTGTCAGCAGACTAAGCTGAGTGGCCCACATGTTTCCCCATCAGCCCCTCCTGTGGGATTCTGAAGTGTTCCCGGGTCAAATGCAATATGCAGTCCGTCTATTGTGCTGTAGCGTTCCAGTTGTGTCTCCTCTCAGGAAACCTCCACAGGGAGGTGGTTCGTTCAAGCCGAAGGGGCCATCAAGCGTGTCCCTGATGTCTCCGGAGCCCCAAAGGCCTGGCCAAGTTACTTTGCCAAGAAAAGTCATTTTAGCTTCTTGTGCCTGCGATCCTGTTCTTGCGGTCACCACCCAAAGTGTTTTACCATAAAGCTTGGTTTTACAGGGACTAGTAAATCAGGAGCAAGGGCAGGATCTTTGGAATGAACCCTGTGACGACGCGACTGTTAGCTGAAGAGGGTTTTTTTTTGTTCAGTTTCAAAAGCAGTTAGTTGCCGAGATTCTCGCCTGGAATTGTTCCGGCATTACTTTTTTTGTTTTTTTTTGTAAACGGAGCAGATTTCATCAAGGACTCGAGCCCTCCAGTCACATTTACAGACCAAAGTATGCCGTGTGTTAGGACATGTCATGTGATTATTAGATGTTTTCTTGTCATAACAAGAGAAGATGCGTCGTGCTGTGTCATAACAAGACTTGCCCTGCCGCGTAATCTCATGTCATTCTTGTCATAAAAAGATGAGAAGATATGACACAGCATCTCGACATTTTGAAAAGCACTATATGGCCCCATCAGTCATTCTACAAGTTTGAGGTTCCCTAGTATGTGTTGTTGACGGAATTAACATTCTGATGTGCTTCCTGCTGTCTTTATTACAACTACAGGCCTAGAGATGTCGGAGAAATAGAGAGATGGCCACGATAAAGTGATATGCACTCTCTCCCTTTGTCTCTTCTACTCTGGCAGTAATAATAGCTGTGTTCAGGTAGTGGACGGATGGCTTGATAATGCAAGAGAGCAGCGCGCTTTATCTCTGCTGTCTAGGATCGTACGCAAGCTGAGCGGGAGGATGAGCGATGGAGATAGGAGAGCAGAGAGGAGCATAAGAGAGTGAGGTAGCAAAATGGAGCCAAGTGAGGACGAAGATGAATGATGAGAGAGAAGAAGAATAGGTAGTAATAGAGACAGAAACGTAGAGACAGATGGACCAGGACTGAATTAGAATGAGAGAAATGGGGAGCCGGCGAGCCTATTTTGACAGGCGGCGACGCGCAGGACGCGGCCAAGTTCGACACCGACTCAAACAAACGCGACATGTTCCCAGTGTGATATCATTACTCTGTGAAATATTCATATTGAAATGAAGTCCTGATTTTACCAAACCGTACAAAAAGCAGCTGAATGACTGCAGATTTCTAGTGCAAAAAGAAAGAATACAAATATATATATATATTATATCCATTTTCTAATATGTATTTTCTATTTAGTCTTCTCTCCATGTATCTGGTCTGTCTATCTTTCACTGTAAGTGCAATGGGACATTGTTACCAGAATGTGCTAGAAAAGCTTATCGTAACAAGATTCATAAAGCGACCATGACAATCTATTATCATGTTAGGTTATGTACAGAATGATACAGATCAATCACATCACCTGAAGTTGCTCTTATCAATGCTTTTATATTAACAAAGCTGCTAATGTGTCAGTGTTCTGCTGCCGCCAAGAGGACCAAAAATCAGTTCATACAGGTTTTTGGAAAATACTTAACTTGCCTCACACTTCCATGTTTCCAGCTTCATAGTGCCACATGTGTGGACATGGCTCAGGAGCATCTCTGTATGAATGTGTGTGTGAATGTTGGCACGTGTTGTAAAACGCTTTGAGTTGTCTGTAGACTAACAAAGAGCTATGTAATGCATATAATACTTATGCTGCAAGTACTGATTATTTTGCTTGTGGATGACATGAGAATCAGGTAGCAACACATGTTCTGTGTTTCTACCTGATAAATAATCTTACTTTTAATATAGGTAACTAATCAATGAATTGATTAAACAACTAAACATGCACCACTGCTAAACCCATTACTTACAAGATGCTACGATACCGGTGCGCTCCTCAACAAAGTGAGATTGGCACTAAGCTGTAGATATCTTTTGATAAGACGAAGCGGAATTTCTAAAAGAGCCAACGTATTGCTCCCGAAATGGGGTCCTTTAGCTCAACTTACTGGGATTTAATTCAACCGGTGGGTTTTCTTGTAGTCTTCGGAACAGCTCTTCCTCCAGGAAATATTTCTATAAATCCAATTCAAATCTTTTTTTTTTTTTTTTTTTTTTTCAAGTCTCTCATCCAACTCCTCTCTTGTTTTCTCTCTCTGAAACCTCTCCATGTGAGAGGCATCATGCTGGGAGTAATATGGTCTGTTGCATTAGTGACGAAGAGAGGAGGGAGACGGAGTGAATCAGAGGCACCACACGACAACAAACTAAACACATGTACTGTACACAAACAGCCGCAAAGTACTCCCGCAGTAGCCTCTCTGAGGCATTTCAAGATACTGTAGCAGGGAAAATAACTGTGAATAGAGATGGAAAGATAAGATGGCTGCTGTGAAACCGATCATACTTTATACATTACCTGAGCTTAGTCGCATATTACAGACTGTCCCGTGTTTCTCATAAAGTCTAGTATGAATTATGAATTGGATGGTTTGCCATGGACTTTGACTAGTGGCTGATACAGCATGTTCTCACTCTTACTTGTCAAAGATGGCAGCTTGCTCAGGGCCCCTCGGCATCACCTTTTAACACGCTGGGAAACCCTTTACTCGACATTTTTCAACGTGCAGGGTAGTCAGAATTCACAATGTGGTTAATGTTACATTACGTAGGTAAGGTATGTTGGGGCGTAGGTTAAGTTGAGTTACATTACTACTTGGTTATGTTCAGGCCACAAAGCTACTTGGCTAGGTGTTGGAAAAGATCTGGGTTTATGTTCAGTAAGGTCAGTAGTATGTTACGTACACGGCATAAGTTATGTACGTTGCATAAGTAAACTTGCATATGTGAGTAAAAATAAGTCTTAGGGGACTGTAACTAACAGCAGTCTCCTGGGTGACGGTGCTGTGTTTGTTTGACCCCCGACGTCGTCCTGCGAGGACTTTGTCGCTCTTTATGCTACGTCGCCCGACTTCGACCCCTACTCACGCCGTAATTTCTGCGGCCGCTAGCGGCAGCCCTGCATGTGCAAAGCTGATGCTCGAGGGGTACGTGGAGCGTCGTAGTTAGACACGTAGGACCAGCTGCCTGATGAGAGTGTGATACGAGTGGTCAAAATGTTGTAAGGATATTTGCTGGATTATGTTCGCTGGCAGACTGTTTCATTTCTGTACCACGTGGAGGTTTATAGGGCGATGGTTGGAGTGCATGGTGGACGTACAAGGTGACTTTAATACAGAAGATCCTGAGTCCTGACTTCAGAGGTTATGGAAAGATTGTGGCTTTGGTCGTATGTTGACAAAGTAAGCAGGAGCTGAGGTGGATGAATGGATAAAGAGATATTGGATAAAGATATATATATATACTGATATATATATGTATATATATATACTGATATTGGTCCTTGTAAAACTGCCCATTTATGCTCCCTGTACGCCACATTGTTGACCTATTAAACATATTGTTCATGTTTCTCGTTTGTCTTTTGTTGATGTCCGCAGGGCTGCAGGTAATGAGAGCTAACGAGGGAGCAGTGACTCCTCAGCACTGACCCCGCCCCCCACCCGCCACCCCGCCCCACCACAAACACTTTCTTTGGCTGCTGCACGCAAAAGTTGACAATTATGAGAGAAATGTGGTAAAATATAGAAATTAGTTTCCGTTGCACACACACACCTCAACCTTCAAAATGACTCCACACTTAATGTTGTCATGTCATCATCAGCGCTGCAACACCTTCTATTCATCCATAATTATTTTCAAACTACTTGTTAGTTTTACATTCAGCTCACACGACATTGTTATTGTAATAATCTCTTGCTTACATACCATACATATAGCGTGTTTACTGTGAGAACTTCAATAAGTTTGGCAAGAGCCATAATGTTATCGGTATTATACACACAAGGCATATCCCCTCCTCGGCTGCGTTCGCAGCACAATGGTCAGGCCGTTATCTCTAATTAAGAAGTTGACTGAGGCATGAAGATTAGTCGGGCACAGAAAGAGCAGAGTGTCCGACGTGATCAGCATTACAGATTTGTGCGGGGCACTCTGGGAAATGGAAGTTATCATTAACGGAGCAAGGAGGCTTAAGTCTTTGCGCTCGGACAGTTATGGTGGGATTGTTTGAGTGTGAGGTTATACATTTGTATGCATGTGTATGTGCTCTTGTGCTTATTTAGTATTACAGCCGGCTCAGCCTCTATAAGCCCGACCCCCGAGTCAGCACAGGTGCATGCCGATCAGGTGATCCGTCCGAAGCTTTTGACCTAAAACACAGGATGTACCGATTGTACCAACACAACCATAAAAGACGCCCAAGACTAAAAAGTCTAAAGCCACAGTGTTAAAAGTCACGGGGTGAACAAAGTCAGCAGGATTTGGCAGGCACACGAACAGAAACTGCCATCCCCGGAGCCCCAACGACGCGTGTGGCTAAAATGGACAATAGATCATTGTCGAACATTAAAAGTCAGTCAAGGTTTTTTTTCTTTTCTTTTCTTGCTTCATACTAAGACAACGTCTCGGCAAATGGCTCAATGTGCACCTTCAATATACTTCAATGCTGTCCCCTTATAGGACAAGCTTTGTTTTTTATTATAGATGATGGCATAATACTTATTTGCACCTTGAGAAGGAGGATACTCTGGAACAGAAGGCCATTCGACACTGCTCTCTCCTATGGAAAAAAAAAAAAAAAAAAACACATTGGAAACTGCGTCGGCCGTTTGTCAGAAAACACGTTATCCGAGACGTAGAGAGACCATCTCAAAATGCAGTATGGAAGAGATCCGGTCTGATGGTTGGCAAACATCCAAGCGTGACTTTGATATATACCAGACTTAATTTCAGTCCCGTCTTGCAACAGTCAAAATTGCTTTCTGTCAACCATGATGGTAGGAAAGACAAAGAATTGCCGAGCCGTCTCCCTGAAGTTATGTTCTGTTTCTTTGACTAAACTTAAACAAACCCTCACCGTAGACGTTGCAGATCGGCACACAGGCGTATGAAGTGTTTTTGTAACATATAGTTGTGATGGTCAAGATAAGGGTTAGAGACTACAGACAAATGTACAAACCTGTTCAGTTGGTTGTGTCCCATTTCTAAAAAAGAAAATATGTTCTGTATCTGGTGTTTTGTCTTCAACAGGTGATGTTTTTCCTTTTTTTTTTTTTTTTTTTTTTTTCCTCATGAGTACTTGTTTCTAAAAAAACAAAAAAAAAAAAACAGTAATAATTTATTATCCATTGTACCACCAACTAAATCAATAACCGTGTCCATGTCTTTGCAGGGCCGCCCGCTGTTCCTGCAGTCGTCCAGAAACGTGTCGGTCAATATTGTCAACAGCAACAACCAGCTGCTCACGCAACTTGTAACAGGTAGGACGCAGCATGCTTTCATGTGGCTTATTGATGTTTTCTTTTGATGCGATGTGTTTTCATTTTTCAAAAACATCAAACCTGAAGACACTGACGACATCAGCTGAAACAGGACGTCCTGTAGAGTGTGATATACCGTATGTTCCACTGGTCAGTGAGGACGGTTTCTTCTTAAGTTTTTCCTTAATTGGGCAAATTTCTCATTTTTTATGTTTTTTTTCGGGGTTTTTTCAATGCTTTATTGACATTTGGAACACCTTTGTTTGTATGATGAGGCTTTTGGCATCAGTGATCATGATATTGCCATTATAGGCCTGGCGAGGTAAAACTATCCAGTGTTTTACATTAAACCAAAGATTAAAGAAACCTCATGGAAAAAGAAAACCACATTCTCATATCAGATATGTTATTCCTCATCATTTTAGTCATTGTACGATTTTATATTTCTCTTGGGACAGTTTTTGATAGTCCAGACTCTCAGGTCAGGGACCGCAGCTCAAACTGTCAAGAGTCACTGCCTCAGTTTTTCAGGATTAACCATTAGCATATCATAAATTCTCCCTCTGTTCCCCTTAACTGTGCCAGCAGAGGCCTCAGTTGCACTACCATAAATCTGTGATCGCACTTTCTTCTTTATATTCCCCCATTCTCCGCCTGTCACACTCTAATAGAGTTGGCAGTCTTCTGTGAATGGAAATCACTTTGTGTAAACATGCACAGGAAGTGTCTCTCACGTTTAGAAAGTGTGCTGACATTTGCCTTGTGGGTCTGAAGAGGAGGAAGACGAAGTCTGCATCGGATGTGTCTCTTGGAAGACTAAGCTGCGTCTGTGTGTGGGGAGGAACTTCACATCCCAGATGGAGAGTGACAGAATCAATTGCGCGCGTGTCAATCAGTCACCCCCAGCATCAGTGTTTTTCTGCCGCTGCGTGAGACAAAGCAATTTTAGTTGGAGGGAGTTGACTACATTTTCCATTTCTTGTTTGTCGTGACACCAGTTACAGTTTTGGCATCTTGGATCTGAGTGTTTTCTCAGTACTTCAGTGAAACGCCGTGGATGGAAATCTCTTTCGCGAACGGAGACAGGAAAACAAACATTCATGGTGCTATTGTTCCAAAAGCAGCATGCGGCTTTGTCGAAGCTGAACACACACGTCCTGATTCAAATGAGCTGATTTGGGTGGACGGACTCGCTGTTTGTGTCACATCATAAACTGGATGCACAGACATTTTCATTTTTTTATATTTTCTTTGAAACACCCACATTGCATTACTAAACAACACTGAATTTAACAAAGGGAGCATAATGAATGGAGTTTAATCGGATTACCTCAAAACACGTGTCGTCAAGTTGATTTTCATACTTAAAGGAAGTAACAGGGTCAGCGCTGATGTGCAGTCATTTGCAGATGTACATGAAAAGAAGACTAGTAAGGTTTTTTTTCTGCTCTACTTTCATTTTCAACAAAAAAGCTCTAATAAATCTACTCTGCGTTACCTTTGCGTTGGTGGTGACCAAAACAAAGCTAAAAGGAGCAACTGTTTGCTAACACCTTTGTAATATCAATGTAATAAGGTTATAATATGTTAATATGTAGTGATGTGATTTGTGGTTTTGCTGCTCACGGGTGGTAAAACAATAAATGAATGAATATTCAAAATGTAGAATGTTAGAATAGGAAGTCGTAACAATTTAATATGTGACACAAAATGTTATGGTCTGCTTTGGCTGTAATGACACTTTAAATAGAACACGTTTTTTCTTTAATATTCAGCAGTCCCAATGACAGCAAAATTAACAAAACAGTATGATGGGGTTTGATTCCAGAAGTAAAGTTTTCCCACCTTGAAAACCTCCCACCATGAGTATAGTAAATGTTCCAAATGCCGAGTTAATGCAGTAAGAAATCAGCTCCAGCTACAGTCGCCCCTCTTTGATGTCTGCTATCTCTCTGTGTGTTCGGTCCAGGATCCAGTGGATTTAAAGCACGAGGCAAGATGTTTGAAGTCAAATCCACCACTGGGAAGCTCCTCTTCTCCGCCGACGAGCAGGAGGTGGTGGTGGGCGCAGAGAGGCTCCGAGTGATGGGTGAGTGACCAGATGACGAGGATGCAAACTGACCAGTTGTCAGGATCTAAAGTGAGAAATTGAAGCGGATGATGGTGGCGTTCTGTCTTGTTTAACGGACCATGTGTGTTTTCTCCAAAGATTCGCGGCTGTGTGTGCATGTGACTTTGGTTTTTCTTTGATTGTGTGATATTGGCATCAAGGACTAGGCTGCTTTTTATTGGAAAAAGCAGGAAAAGCTTACCTTTTTAGATGTGTATGGATATAAAAAGGGGCATTTTCTTACCTTAATGTTTTTGGAGTGGATGTATAACTTCATTTTGACTCATATTTGTTCTGGAAACAAACACACACACACACACACACACACACACACACACACTGCATTCCTGTAACTGAGCTGACGTGCTGTGTCAAACTGACACGCAAAGTAGAATAATGTAATGCTTATATCCGCATCATAAGCAGTCAGTGGTGAGGAGAGCAGGGTTCAGATCTGTGCAGGTAGTACATCGTGTATGAGCGGAGTAAGATGACAACTCGCAAAAGAGAGGATCACTTTTCGAGCTTTTTTTCCGGAGATAGAAAATGAAAGCTTGGTGAAGAGAATGATGGTGGAGAGCTCACATTTCCAACAGGGCTCAGGGAGGAGAAGTGGACATGTAGTCCTTAGACAGGAGGTAAGAAGTGCCAAAGCTGTTCTGACTGCAGAGGCCAGTCAGCCTGTCAGTGACGCCACTGCGACAGATGATTTTCTTGCGAGAGCAGGGGGGCATAACTGAGTACAGGGAAGGCAAAAACGAGTTGAGGACAGAAACATGAATACAAGCACGAGTGAAGCATCGGCATACGATGAAAGCAGCAACAGAGAAAACCGTCCTGGAGATTCACAGCAAAGTCTGATGGAGGAAATATGGTCTGCCCACAGGAAGTGGCAGAATTAAGCTTAAAGCGGACTTCGCTTTTTTTTTTCTTTCTGTGGTCTGTGTTACAAGCCTGGCGCGGGGACCCGGATGCAAGTACGTGACATGCTTAGAATAATATGTTCAGTGATTATGCGATAAGTCGTGAAAGAAGCGTGGTGGGTCTCCCAGTTTTCCTCTTTTATTATTTATTTAATTTAATCATTAATTATATTTTTATTTCATGATACCCAAAATGATTTAGGTAGCAGCCGTCAAGGACACAAATGCTGTCGTTCCTTAAAGTCATTTTGTTGTTCTGAAGTATTTATCATGTACATATATGCTGGAATAGTAGAATGAGTGCAATTACATGTGGTTGCAGCAGGAGACCCCTGGATAAAGTAAAACTGAAAACAATGACAAGGTGATAATGATATCATGGAAAATATTAACTTAAACATATATTTATATGCTTCTCCACTTGACGCAGACAGCAGGGCTCCCAAACATGGCACCTTTTTGTTCTTCTCCCAGACTTAGAACTCTCTGTATAAATTAGGTTTAAGGAAACCGGCTGACCATGCTGTGCAAGGACAGATTTAATCATCACTCATTCCTTATATGTTGCACACTCACTTATACGGCGAGATAATTAGGAGGGAGCTAAAATAACTCGCAGTGAGGATTAATAAAACTTTTTTTACAGAATCTGCTGGATGTTAAGCCCCCGCCAACTAACACACATACGTTTTCTAAAGTTGTGATGAGTCTATGATTCACAGTTGCTAGTTTCTTTTTTTGCTTTTTTTTTTTAACATATTCTTTCTTCATCCCCTCTCTCATTGTAATTTCTTCCTTTCCTCCCTCCCTCCTTAAAAAAAAAAAAAAAAGTCATCCTTTCCTCCCGTTCCCTCCTGTTTCCCCTCTCACATCATTCACCATTATACTTCCATCTGCCATCATTCACCATCGCTCGTCCATCCGCCCACCCGTTCATCAATCCATCCATTCAGTCTCATTAATAGATAAACAGATATTTGAAGTGTCTCCCTCTTGACTGGGCCGCACATTTCCACATAAGAGCTCTCTTGGGTACACTATCTCTCTCTCCCTATGACTTTCTCACTCTGACACACACCTTTCAGAGCCCTCTGTGTGAGCAATTACTCTTCCTCTCCCATCCTCATCTACATTCATTTACATCCTTTCCAGCCTCACTGAGTCAGAGTTCATTACTGTCACCGGGCTCGGCAAAGTGCTCCTCTTAACAGAGGGAGACACGGAAGGAGGGCGGTGATGGGACGAGACAGGCAGTGTTGTCAGTTGCGTGCGGTGAGTGCGTTGTTTTTGTGTGCAATATTTTTTTCCGAGGTCAAAACTATTGCTGCCTATTTAAACTTTGTATCGAAGTTTAACATCCACACACCAGCGACGAACGCCACCAACTTATGTTTACCAAACTCCTGTGATCGCTGTTGCGTGATGCGCACACAGCCACGTGAGGCTCCGCTCCGATTTCAATATTAATACAACAGACGAACAGATGATTTATCGTACTTCATTAAGACGAGCCTTACCAGCAAAGTGATTAAAACGCTCAGGTTTGGAGCGCCTGGTTTGGCACTAGAGAAAAGCTTAAAAATGCAGTAGGGGCTACAAGATATATAACACCTTTTATAAGTAATGGGGTTGAAGCTGTAAAGTGTATCCTGATTGGAGTGCTAACAGAAAGATCCGGGCGTCACCAAAATCCTATTGATTCATGCTCTTTGGATCATGAATATCAAAAGCAAATGAATTGGAAATCTCGCCGGAACAAAGTGTTCGTCAAGGTTTAGGCACAAAGTCAAATTGAATAAAAGATCACGGCTTGGGTTAAGGTAAGGGGACCTTCATCGCCATTGGTTAACCCAATAGCTACGAAGGTTAAGGACTGATAATGGTCATGGTTAAAAGGAACCAGCGTTGGAGTGTAGTGTCCTTTTACTTATCCCAGAAGCACCATGTACAACACATTTGAACTTTTAACAGTTGCATCAGTAAAAGGAGCTTTTGCATCTTTCTTTGGACTGAACATTTACACACATTATGCTTAGTTAAGTGCTGTGCAAGTCTGAAACATGGTGCAAAATTAACTTTTATTTTGTCCACTGGCCAAATTGCCAAATTGCCGTGTTTAATGTGTCCTAATACGACACTGTAATTGAGACGAACGAGTACAGGCCAAAGTCGAACGCAGTCTTTAAACGAGAATCTTTTATTGAAAATCAGGAAGTATTCAAACAAAAATACGTGAAATAATTGGCGAACCGTAACAAGCACTTAGTGCCAGTTGCAAGCAATTCACTCGCCATATTGAAATGCTACATACTAAATGATTGTGTCAGTTTGTTGTGTAGGGACATGGCACATTGTTCTTAAAGTGACACCCAAGATTACTTTGAAATGTGTATTTAAATGCGTGCCGTGTGTGTGGGCTTCTGCAGTAGCATTCATCCGTGCATGTGATCCTGTCTGGTACACACAGGTGTAATCGGAGCAGTTAGAGTGCAGATCAGACCCGAGGACGAGCTGCTCTCTGTTCCCTCGTCCCTTTGATGTAGGACGCCACTGTGAAGGCTTATAAAGCTGCCACATGTCATTACCAAAGTCCTTCCTTCCCCACCAATAAAATGCATAATTATACCCTGCATATAACTTTAACTGGCCCGACTGAGGTCATTGGAAAATCCATGATTCTGCTATCATTGGCTTCATTATGGCTTTGACAGCTATTTGCAGTCCAGTCAGACGCGCTGACGGGCTCCCGGCAGACAGACAGTAAATGAGAACACAAACAGGGGGAATATGATGATTGGCTGGGTCAAATCACAGTTAAAATCCTTTTCTTTTTTTTTTTTATGGTTTGTTTCAGCCCACTTTGGCAGCAGATCGGTGAGTTATAGAACGCAAAGAGCTGTCACACACAGAAAATAACAGAACCGTCGCATTCAATTTAGTGTCTTTTTCTAAAGACCATCGCTAGTAGGGGCGTAGGTACTTTAGTGATACTGGGGTCATAAGTCTAATTTCTCTCCTAATGTGTTGACTTGCCAGCAGCCAAACGACGTAAAGTTTTCTCATTTTCTATCACAAATGATTGTATAATTGTTGTATTCCCTTCACAAAGTAATCGTTCGATTACATTTATCGCCCTGCGTTGGGATCTCGTTCTTATTTCAATGCCCGTGTCTTCTGATGGAGAATACAATACCACATAACTTTGTTAATGTAATGTTTAACGTGTTTGTTCAACAGTCGGTTCAACATGATGTGTGAATGGAGACGGCACCTAAATACTTTTTGAATTCATCCCTCCAGAACTCTCAGTTTTTTGAAAACTTTATCCAAAAATTCCTCACGCTATGCATCTTTAAAGTCCCATCAAAATATGAGTTAAGTAAAACCTGGAGCTGCTCGGTACAGTAGCAGCGCTTTGTAAGTCACTGGGTCAGCTGATATTCCCTCGCCGTATTTCCCTATGAGCTGCACCCGCTCACGGCGGCTTCGACTGAAACTCTCGATCCAAAATAAGCGCTGCTCACTCATGCGATGTGTTCATGCTGTTTTCCCCTCGAAGCTCAGGAGGAAACTGCTGAGCAGCTGACTGCACTGATAAATACAGTATACAGCTTACACCAAAGTGTGGACGAGGCCAGAGGTATTTAAACGTTTACAGGCCGAGAGCCCAGAGGGAGAAATACAAGTCACCTTGGTGCTCGGGACCAGAGTCATGGTTCATCCGGACTCATTTTAGAACGAACATAGCTGGACTAATGCGGTTGCTAAAGTCAGGTGCACTAAACTCGTGATTTTACACCCGAGACCAGAGTTCGCACTTTGTCTCCTGCTTCAAGGCGACATTGACGTTTACATTATTCAAACGAGGACACAATCGTTTCCCAACTAAGAGCTCCGAGTGCCCCGAACATAATCAACATAAATGTCTATTGCGTATCCTCGGAAACATATTAGCCGGCGTAAAATGACTTTTATACTAATGTGATATGAAGACACGGTTAACTCACTCCAGCAGGAGTTTTTCCAGCACCGAGGCATTGAGTGCATGCTTACAAACCTTTAGGTAAGGAACTAATTGGCCCGAGTTTGAGAATTAAACTGAGGTTTCCAGTCGAAGGTTCACGGATCAGACATTTAGACTGAAACGCTCGTAATGCTTCTCTGTTCGTAAAGCATCATCATCTCCCACCTATTGTTGCTTTGAGTGCATCAAGAGGGTTTTCATGCTCCAGCTTTTTTCTTCCTTTCATCCCCACATGCTAGCGCATACATCCGACATCGTCCTCATCCGACACCTAGCATTGCAGTCACCGCAATGCTAGGTGTCGGATGAGGACGGCCTGAAATAATAACACAGAACAGAGAGGCGAGGAGAGGGAAAGGTAATTGGAAGAGTCTTTAGCCGCTCCTTCCACCGTACGAGACGCGTTCATCAGCTGCCCGTCTGCTTTGATGCACTCGCTAAGTAAGTACCACTCCACATTATGGTACTTGGCCTCTTTCACATTTTCCAAAGGCAAATCAAGGATGGCTAGATGATTAGAAAAAAATCATTATGAAAGAAAAAAACAGATACTTCATCTTCTCTGGTCGTCTGAGATGAGAGTCAGGCAGCTCTTTGGTTAAAAAAAAAAAAAAAAAAAAAAAAAAAATCAATGATAAATCCATGTTCAGATTAGAGCAACATTTACAGCATCAGAACACATTTAGCTACAGGATGTTACTCATCAAGAGATGAAAATCATTCTTAGAAATCTATTTTAGAGAATACATCAGAGCCCTATGCTGTTGAGTCGAAGACAATAGTTCAAATGTTTTGTTTGGTTTGTTTAAAGAACAGTTCTTAGGGGTTTTTTTCTGAAGCGTTCCCAGTTGACCATCAATCATTAAGAGATAATAACTAAGCAACCGCTCCTGTTGTTATTTTATAATTTGAGTAATGTTATTCTTCTTATCTCGCTCGCTTAGACATGCAATCCCACCAGGCAGCCAAAACACAAAATCTAGGTCTACTACAATTCTTCACTGTGAACTTATAGAGCTGTAATGGATGGGAACATTTGTAAAAATTAATTAAATTGAATCACTAAATAAATATAGACAAATAAAGACCTTGCATTCTAAATTTCTCTCTTAATAAAAAAAAAAATTGATACATTTTTTTCTTTTCTTTTTTTTAAAGGTACCGTCTACTCTAACTTTGTGAGTTACGGCAAATAAATTAAGAAAAAAGGGTTAATGTCATCAATTTGTAACAGAGAGCCTACGGTGGTGTAGACGTGGTGTTTTAAAGACGTGGGTTTTGGAGTTTAACTGGTACTACAGGCTAAAGGTCAGGATACCTCAGCCTCTGCTGCTTTGATTTTAAGTAGTAGCGCAACCAAATCAATATCATACAAACTGATGTTTAATCTTGTTTTTTTTTTACCCAGAGCACCGTTTAACTTTTAGATTGAAGCAAAATTCAATCACAACTTGAATTGCATCCTCCGCTTCTAAAGTACAGGATATTCTTGCCAACTCACAGCAGCAGTTCCGCTAACACGCAGTGAAATGTGGGACTTAAGCAACATCTGCATCTCCCACTCTGGTCCTTCAGAGACCGTCTGAGGATGATCTGCTGCAAGTGGGATCGGAGTCAGAGTTTCAGATAGCAGATGGATGAGACGCTGCCAAAGTCGTAACTTTTTAACAGCCTCTTTGTATAACGTAACACTCCAAACTGAAAAAGAGAATAAAAACATAAAAAAAAAAAAAAAAAAACAAGGGCTCGGGAGAAAGAGAGAGAAATGTGTGTTTCACTTAAAGGGTAGAAAATAAGTAATGTGTTTTTATAAATCGCTTTTGAGGCCAATGCCTCTGGATTTAGCTGAAAGAAAAATGTTAACCTCTTTATCTTCATGCAAAATCAGCTGAATGTGTTCGTGCTCGTATTTATTTATAATGCAGTATATTCAGCTGCGGACATGAGATGCTCTATGCCAAGATGATGCAATAACGGCAGCTCAAACACATATTTAAGTTCTCCTAAAGAAGTTAAAGTTCAGTTCATCAGCACTTTATCTGTCATACGCCCACCATCTTGTTCGGTTTACTTTCTCAGAATGAAAAAGTAACTTTCAGGTTTTCACCTTTGAACCTGTTAATTCTGTACTCCACAGCCTCACATTCTACTTGTATGAAAAGCGAAGCCAAATTAATACGCTCCGAGGTCAAATTTCTGAACTGTGAGAAGAAGGAAAAAAAAACGTTTGAGTTCACCTCATTAATGTGTAAGATCCACCGCCTCTGAACAGCCATCGATGGAGCCCAGAACCCAAATTGGTGCAAGCATTGTGGTTGTGACCTGCAAAAGCCCAATCCAACAAGAACTCTCTGGGGGGACGGGGGACATAATGAAAACATACATCCTTACGGAGGACGGACCGGGAACCTTAAGGAAATTAATTGGAAAGTTTTGAAAAGCATCACCTGACGAACAAAACTCTCTCCCGCTCTTTTCCTCTACAGCTGAGCTCTGGGATGATTTTAACTACACCTTTGACCTCAGCTTTCTTTCCTTCAGTCTCTGATTTATTCTCTGTCATTACTGAAACAGCTCCGACCTTCAGCCGCTGTGAGCAAAGCTCTCCCACAGCTTGCATCAGACTCTTGATCACAGGGTCACGGCCGAAAAGGGCTCCGAGATCAGCCGCCCTCTGCACGCGCGCTCCGCGAGGTCTGGCCCACTCTTTTCTCGCCTGTTTTGTAATGAGGAAAGTCGGTTTGTGTTTGGATGTTTTCCTCCCAGCTGCTCAGAAAGAGCAGGTATTATTCCGTCCCTGTCTTCGCCCTGTTGACCCCCAGTAGCCTGAAGCTAACCTTGCATCAGCCTATTGGCTCCAGGGTCATCTCGGATGTTATGAGACGTCTGTTGAAAAATCTGCCCTTGGGAGATTGTCTTTTCTCAGAACTGCCTCTGAGGACTTTTAATGTTTGCTTTTTTTTTTTTGTTGTTTTGTATGTGCTGGACTATTTTTCAGTGAAGACGGACAGGAAAGTTGGCACAAAAACAGAGGGTGATAACATGCTGCGTCCCTTGAGAAAAGTGTCTTTTTTGGCCCAAATTGAGTGTCCCAGGAGCAATCCTCCCAGCAATGCTGGTATTCTTTTCACCTTGTGAGTCTGCGTGTGTGTGTGTGTACCACAGAGGCTGTTTTGAGTACTTTGCCAGAGGTTTTTTTTTTTTGTCTCTCTGTGGACAGAGGTAGTGACCGCGATAGCTCCGCAACCGTGAAAGACGCAGTCACGAAGCTTTACACATGTGTAGTTGAGATCAAAATGAAGGTCACATTTGAAGATGTGTGTCGTCTGAGCCAGGGAGCCGGAAGTAGGGTGGTCGGAAGTGGGGAAGATGGACTATTTGGAGGCCTGTTTTAGTGAAATACAAAATGAAACTTATATGTCTGTGGTAAACTTCAACTAACAGTTCACCACTTGAGAAAATATCTACCTGAACACATGAACCTGGGTGATTTTCATCTTTATGTCCCATCAAATCTCTCCCAGGCTCAGTCATATATATCCACCCCGAAAGCTTCAGTCTCAGACTTTTATTCCCAGCCCTCCTTCCCTCAGAGTGGACTCTGTTAAGCTGTAATAAGACCATAAAAGACACTTCAGAGTTACTGCGTAGGGCGACGTCACGGCGGAGAATTTATTCAAGGCGAGACAGAGGCAGCCTACATTTAATGGTTTTATCTGGAGTGATTGTGAAATGTGCTTGTGTGCTAGCAGCCATTGGATTCCTGTCAGCTGACCACGTTAAGGAGATGATGAAGAATCCATTAAACCCCAGTGACTGTGTGTGGGTGTGGGTTGAATGCATATCCCCTGATAACTGGATGGACTATATCCTGCAAACTAGTCTAAACTCAAATGATAAAGACCAACACCTAACCGTTCTTCAGCCCTCCAGCAGTAATCAAGTCCGAGCCTGTGTGCATAAGAACTGAAGTAAAGGGAGTTAACTACGACTCCCAAGGTGCATTTCAGTGTGAAACATCCAATCACGGAGCTTCACATTCAGCAGTTTAAATGAGTTAACTTTCAGTTGCTTGGTCAGTTCTGGATAAAGTCAAGTGTGGAATCGTGCAAAATGAGTTCCAAGCTGCATCGACGAAGCATTCTGACCTGGGGTTCATCTCGCACCGGTCTTTAGAAACCTAAAGGAGCGTTTCTCTGTCTGGTTGAAGGTTTTGTACGCGTGTGTTTGTGTCCCTCACACCTGGCTGGCTTCAGGATTCTAGGACATCTCCCGCAGCCTTGTTTCATGGCTGACATAAATACAGGCGCCAGCGGTCATGAAGCCAGATTAGATTGTAAGCGTGGCAGAGGGAAAGGTGCTCTCTCCTCCTCCGCTCGGGGCCTCTGCAGCTGGCACCGGCCCTGACAAACGAGGGCGCGTTCGAGAGCCCTGACAAAGTCGTTTGCAAAGATCACGGCTGGCATTGTTTTCTTTTCCAAAAAAGCAGTTATATGTCAGTGACAGGCAGTCAGCGTCCTATAGGCAGTAGAGGAGTGTAATGTGCTCTGTTTTTATCCCCCCAACATGGAATGGGCCATCTGTGTGAGAGAGCGAAGGCGAGTGCACTTAGTGCTAATGTAGTCGTAACATCTAGCATGAAAGCATAACCGACAGCCATGATGCTATTCTTTCCACACTGATGGCGGAATTTACTCTAAGGTGACTTTCACAGCCATCTAAGATCTGTTTGTGTGGTAAACAGGGAGGAAGGGTGAGGTGGTGGTGGTGGTGCTGAATGGCACAGCATTGCTTCATCTCATGAGATGTTTCTGTTATTCCGCCTTGAATAATGAAAGAAAAAAGAGGGAGAAGCATAAATTCAGACTATTTCATGCGACCGACGCTAGTGGATGTGGATTCTGCCTCGCTGACGCAAATTGAAACGGAGTTCGTGTCCCCTGCAAGTTGAAAAAATGTTCTACTTCGGTGAAAAGTTTGGATTCATCTTGAGGTTATGAGACTGGTTATGAAGGTTTTGGGTCTGGAGGAAGATAACAGAGCGAGAGATGTGTCGCACAACACTGGCACACTCCCCCCACACACACACACACACACACACACACACGACGGATGTTACGTTGCTTCCTAGCCACAGCTAACGTCTGTACAGTTGGCACACGGTCGTGAACAAGCAGCCTGCGCAAACAGTCCAGGGATCAAATTGCAAAGATGAAGGCGAAAAATCATAACAAGAAGAAAAAAAAGTGGCTGTAAATAGTAAAAAATCAATTCCTATCAGCCTTTATTGCATCTCCCTTTTTTTGATATGCCAACCTTTCCCCCTCTGCCAAGAATATAACCATTTTTGCAATATTGTTATATTTTCTCCCCGGCGTTTCCGTTTTTATTTATTTAATTTTTTCATATGCAACAGATGGTTAGAAACCATATCTAAGAAAATGTTAGTCATTTTCTTTTCTTGAAGATCAAATCAAAATCAAGTAAGTGACTGCAAATTGGATCCCGACCCCGAGAGTGAGGAGCTCTGGATGAGGCCCTCCCTTCCCTCACCTCCGCTGGTGTCGCTCTGCCTTGAACAGCTGCAGAGATGCTGATTAATGCACACACAGGAAAGCAAACATGAGCAAGACAAACACGAGTCGTCCCACCTACACATCGTGTTCTAATTGTCAGGATTTTTTTTTTTTTGTTGTTGTGTAAATACTCTGCCGCTTGTCATTTGCCCGAGCGCTGCCCTCATTTGTGTTTGTGTCTGCCATATGGCTCTCTCATTATCATTATAACAGGCACTGATTGAATGGGAGGCATACACAGCGAGGATTCTACCATGAGTAAATGATTGAAAATTCAGACTGGACGTGCAGGGGTTTTAGTGTCCGTTTGTGCAGTTTCCATTTGTCTCTGCCTTCGGTAAGCTCGATAAAGGTACCGTGTACAGTACTGTGTTGATTCATCATTCATGCATCTATTTATTGCCCTTAAAGAGAGACGGTAAACACCTAGACTACACAAAAAAACCAAACCCATGAAGTTCACATCGCTTCCTGGATTCGCTTCTGACATTTGAGGCTGAAACCAAACCCCAGGAACAGCACGGGGCTCTGGGGCAGTTTTGTAGTGGCCACACTCCAGATTGCAAGTCATGTGACACTCACTTGCCCAAAAACACTTTCACAAACACCCGCCTCTCGCCCAATGTCAGCTGGGGTCCAGCCGATAAGCGGGTACAGCTAATGAGATGGAATGAATGGAAGATGCAATACACTTATTATATGATGCGATTTTTATGTAGCTGTAGCTAGCAGATCGCTAAAAGACATCTTAAATGTAACTATGGACTGATATATTGTTATGAGCATTATCAGCGTTGGCTTCAAAACTCCCATTTATTAAATGCAGGTTGTAACTCTTATTACATCAGAAAATATTATCATTCAAAACCCATCTTGCTTTTCTTGAAAAGGACACTGTCCTCATTTATAATGAAGCCATTTTTGACTGAAGATGAATTCTCTTTTCTTTTTTTTCTTTTTTTTCTTGTCTGAAAAAGGAGGGTTTTAATCGTCTGTTGGCGCTGCAGGCTCCTCGCCCCCCCCCCCACCTGTTAAATGTGTCCAGTGGCTCATTCTGCTCCGCTCTGCCCAGATCCTCCTCCAACACGCTTTGACCTGCTGTAATGAGATGGAGGAGAGCTAAATATATTTCATGATAATGTGCAATCTCACTGTCCTGTTGTGAGACTAGAGCCCGAGGCCCCGTCCAGCCCCTGACCCTCATCAGCTGTACATCAAGTTCAACATGCACCTTCATCCCCCTGCTCTTTCTCATCCCGCCTGTTTAACAACCAGTTACTGAGGAGAAATGACTACAGACGGACAGAAAGAAAGAGAAGAAGAGGAGATGTAGAAGTGAGGTAGCAACAGACAGAGATAGCAAATTTGAGATTCAGGAGAGCTTCGTGAGAAGGAGGAAGAAGAGAAGAGGGAAAGTTAAAAGTTTTTTTGCCTGACTTTTTTTTTACTTATCCCAATCGACTGGTCTAAGGACAGAGGGTGTCGTATTATGTACGGATTGTAAAGACCCCTCCAGGCAAATCTGTGATATTGGGTTGTATAAATAAAATTTAATTGACAAGAGTAGAAAGGCGAGGGACTGAAGTCAGGGTGGAACTGCTGGATGAGCTGAAGGGACCTGAAGCTGCTTCCGTTCAGTGGCCCTTGTTGCTTTCTCGGATACAAATTCATGTAATTTTGTTGGTAAATGGATGAAGATTTCACCGCGGCCAGAAGGATGGCAGCAATTTCCTTGTATCAGCCCACCTGGAGCATTTTTTCCACAGCGACCTGCAGGAGGTTCCTTATTACAGAGGATGAGAGGACATTTTGCACTTGAATCTGACTTGCATCTAATTGCAGTCCTGGCATTTAATGAAGGGCTGCGAACAACGACAAAATAACAAAAAACAAAAAAAGTGCTTCATGTGCATAAATTGCTGCAATTGCTCTTATTCTCCCACTGTGCCACAAAGTGTCTGTTGAGAAAAGATATTGTTGATGGAAGGAAAATAAGTATATAAGAATAAGAAACTCACTGAAGCAACTTACTCTTACTGACGTTCAGAATCTGTTGTTTAGTGTTGCAAATGTCAGGAAATAGTCAAAATAGACAGCGCATTTTACAGTAAACAGTCAAAACATATTCAAAAACAGAGAGAAGCCACAAAGAAGCTGGAATGAATCAATTAGTCCAGTAACCAACTAATCGTTTCAGCAGACGTTACGGTGAAAATCGAACAAAAAAATCCACATGCAAAACGTTTGTGTACACGGTGACATCTTTTATTACTACATTTTTGGCTACAATGTGAGCTCGGGATTGCTTTCACGCTGCGACGTGATGCTGTTCTCCGTTTGCTGCCACAGCTTCAGACTGTTGCACATATCCATTACAGTTAGAGACTTGCGCAACACAATTCACCATTTAACCGAGATTCCTGTTAATTATAGACGAGCATGCGGCCGGACAACATTTGCAGTTTGCTCGCAGTCTTTCACCTTGTTAGACAATTAACTTTGGATGCTGTTTGAATTACTCTGAGATGTTGTTAATGTGCAGACGCAATCTTAATTCAAACGGTGTGTTTTATTCGCGCGTGCGTGCTGACAGCCCTTGCACTGGGATTTACAGTAACAGTAGTGAGATCCCTGTTAAGGGAGCGCAGAGAGTTTCTAGAGCAAAGTTTGACTTTGGGCAGGTATGTGTGTGTACTACTCGTGTGTGTGCGCGTGTGTGAGACAGTGTTTGTTGGGAGGGAGGGCTGACAGCTCTCCTGAAGAACCTTTTAAGGTGGCTGGTAGTTGTGGTCTTAATGGCCCGGGTCTCCCAGAGGAAAGTTTTTGGAACAGATGGTTGGTTGGCTTATAGACCTAATAGAAAAATACATCAGAGCCTCCACAGCGGTTTAAACTGCTGCCGTCACCTCCTCCAGCAGCTCGGCAGCCACATCACCTGACTGACAGTCTGGAGAGAAACTGCAATTCTCTACAGAGAGCCACTTTGGGAGGAAACAAGCATGAAACAGCAGAGCACCACAGTCGTTTAATGCTGTATAGTATGAATAGAATAGGTTACTCTGTTTGGGTGTGTTTTAATCTTTTAGTGGGCCTACACAATCATTCAGCAGTGTTTTTAATTTACTGAAATAGTATAATGTTGTGAGCACATTCTGCTATCACAGTTCTGTTATTTTTACTTGATGTAATACACAACAGAGGAACACGGTGTATCATGTATGAAGTAATTACTGTGCTGTGCATATTGTTAAATTAATACTTTTCCCAATTTAATCTAATGTAGTAAAAAAATTGGAAAAAGTCCAGCGTATCCAGATCAGCTTAATTAATGTATTTAGTTACGTATGAAATTGTTGAGAGAAAAATCAATTTCTCAACATCGCAATTTAAAACAATATTTAACAGTTAATACAAAGACTTGATTTAGCTATAATACTTGCTGACAGTGTGCGTGGTTGCCATGTATTTTTCTTAATTTTTCTCCTATTTTTTAAGTATATTATGTTAAGCCAAGCTTTTCTTCTGCTCCGGGCTGCATGCTCGGTTTGTTTTCTGATCAAAATGGCACTTCACTTCTCACTCTCATTTTTGACAGACAGCCACGAGTGAACTACGGTGGCCTACGGGGGACAGTAGCCACATCAGTCAATGGGAGAATCCAAACCTGGTGATACGATCATCAACACCCGTCCTCTCCCTCATGTTTATTTTCATTTATTTCACCGACATGTAGGAACTTCCACATCAATCGATGCCCTAAGACCTTGTGAGAAATAAAACACTGGATGTAACAGTGCAATGTGTGCAGCGCTACACATACACTGCAGTGTTTCACCTGTACATGCATGTGTAGCTCACCGTACACATGCATGTACAATTACCACTGGAAAGGTTCGACTCTTGCAAAAGCTCGACAGCATTGTGGGTTCCCCCTGGCTCTGTAATATATCTGCAGTTCTTTATAATACCCTATTTTCTACATAATACCCATAATTCCCCACCACCAATGGCTCTGGTCTGGATAAACAAAATAACTTCTCAGTGGCAGATGTCCTGAAATGCAACTGTGAATGCTATCTTATGGGGTTTATAAAGACTGTTAATCTTTCTTCTCCAATTTTGCTGTGTTTTATTTACTCTCCTCACTCGGGGCGTTTTTCTTTATCCGCCACATTTCTCTCTCTGCCCCCGTTTTTCCTCTTCTCCTCCTCCTCCTCCTCCTCCTCACCCCAGTTTTCTCTCTTCCGCTCTCTCACTCTACAATGCCGCTGTTCCTTATAAGTACCACTCGCCCGCCGACATGACAAAAAACCTTTAAGTGAATCTTCATGAGGCCTCCAAACAAACCCCTGATTTATCCCGCTGCATGCTTTATAAGTTCCTGATTGATCTCAGCGGCGGACGACAGAAAACTGAAGGAGGGACCAGACGGAACACAGAGAGAAAACGAAGCAGAGGCAAGGAACAGAGAAACGAGGACAGGAAGGGGGAGGAAAGGAGGAAAGGAAATATGAAAAGAAGAAGAAAGGGAACATGGAGGGCAGAGGCAGAGTGGTGCAGAAGCAAGAAATGGAGTAAAGGAACCAGGCGTAAAAATAAACAGAGTGAGGCAGGGAATGAGGGAAGGAAAGCTGAGCAAGGGGAAAGGAAGGAAATGAGGACAGCGGATAGCAAATGAGTGAAATAAGAACAGAAACGAGAAGGAAAAGAGGGAAAGGAAAGGTGCAGTCAAAGACGAATTGTGGAAAAAGTAGAAAGGCAGGAAGAGAAAAGAAAACGAGGTGCAAAAGAAAAGAGAGGGGGTGAAAACGAAGGGAGGGAGGCAGTGGATGGCGGAGGGAAGCAACATGATGACAGGAGGAGGAAAACAGGGGGAACAAGGCAAGAAGAGCACATGGCGACGTGATCTCACGGGAAGGCGTATAAATAGCGTGGCACTTTTAATGGCATGTGCGTGTCATGTCTATGCATCTCAAATCTTCGCGCGTGTCCTTTAACTTCCCTTTTGTCATTCCCAACTCGACACGTACGGACGCACGGTCTCAGTTTTAAACGTGTGCTCCACGTTGTGAATTCAAACAAGACTTTTGTTTTTGGCCTAGGGAAAAGGCAAAAAGTGATTTACGATGTTGCCGTGTATATTCATATTATTCATATTTCGCCACTTGGTGATACCAGGCTGCACTTGAAGAGTGGAGGGTGAGGAAAGAGTTGGAAACGAAAGTAAAAGAAATGAGGAAAATATGGGACTGAGAAGATGGTGCAGGAGAGTGAAATAAGTAGGGAAGGAGCCATGAAAAGGAAGGACTAAAGGAAGAAGAAGAAGAAGCAGAAAAGGGAACGTGCAGGTGGTTAAGAGAAAGAGACGCGGGACAAAGAAACAAGAGGAGAAGAGCGAGGAGCAACATTAATGGGAGGAGGTGAGGGAGAGCATGAGAGGAAGATAAGGAGGGAGGAATTACAGAGGGACGGGTGTAATGAAGGAAGGATGAGAATACGAGGTGATGCCGAGGGAGAGGAGGAGCAAGGAAGGACACAAGAAAGAATGAAAAATGAATAAGCAAGGGGGAGGAGTGCATTGAGAGTGGGGGAGAGGAAAGATGGAGTTATGTGTGACGACAGAGGAAGGATGGAGCGAAGGGAAAAACTAGAGGAACGAGAAGGTGGGAGAGTAGGAAGTGAACAAAGGAAAGAAAGTGGAAAGGAGAGGAAAAGAAAGATGTAACAGGGGAGCAGGAGGAAAAAGTGAACCAAAAAGGGAAGGAAGAAAGTAAGATTACCATCGAGGCCACATTTTTGGGAAACCTACCGATGAAGTCATTTCAACGGAGGAGGCGTAATATTTTGGCTGGAGGAAGTCAAAATAAAACCCCCGGAATGGGTTTTATCGATCCCTCCTGTAGTCTGTTTGTACATGTTTACGAGGCAAACAGAGAGAAGAGAGAGAGAGGAAGATGATGAGAGGAAAGGTGGAGAACGGAGTGGTGAAGAGCGAGCGCGGAGGCGGCGAGTGGTGTGTGAATGCAGGTGGGCCGTATCGATCCGAGTCTGCAGGCTGCTCATCGACTGGGCAGCAGATGAGGACTGATTGCACCGCAGTATAAGAAGCACATGAAAGGAAACGGTAGTAATGGTCAGACGGGTCCCCTCCTCCTCCCCCTCCGCCACCGTTAACGGCTTTCGAAAATAGCGTCTGACGTCTGTCCGGGGAGAAGAACGATTACAATCGCTCGTCATTCACAAATGTTCCAAGTGTCCAGATAAAAGCCAGGATCAACTGTACACGTTTATATTCAGCCACGTTTGTGCATCTTATCTGGCTCGGTGTTTTTTTTCCCCTGATAGAGAATACTCCAGACCAGGGGCGGACGATGGCCCCGAGGGCCTCAGTGTGGGAAATGCTTGTCGGATCTAACAGCGTCTTCAGGATAAAATAAAACCCCCCTTTCTGTTGATGGAGCTGGGGGGGCTGACGATTGTTGTGACTTTTCAAAGCAAGCAATCTTGACAACGACGCCCACTTCGTGCGGCAATTGGCCAGGTGGGCAGCGTGAACGCAGGCGGGTGAACAGCTGTAAACACTTGAGAGTTTAGCCTTTGTCACACAAACTAGTTCCTCAAGCAAACAGACCTTGAAGCTGTTGAAGAAGGCTTCTGGCTTATACTTCATTTCAATGTGAAACGTGAAATAAGAGCGACTTAATGTTGCCCGCGAACGGAGTAATTATTTAAATCTCCGTGGGTGGATTCTCGTTCTGTAGTGAAAGTATCGGGAGGTAAGATATCAATCTGGAGCTCAAGTTTGCTTTGGGAAATGGTCAGCAGTGATGTGAAGTATGAAGCGGTCATAGTTAATAGGATATAACATTAAAGAGTAATACTTCATTATAACATGCGGTGGAGGACGATACCCCTGAGACCTGCACACACCTTTCATTGCTCTACTTCAATGTCAAACTGCTGCCGTTCTTCATTGTGTGTGCGCTCATCGCCCAGGTTTGCTAATAAGGCGTATCAATTTAATGCAAGTTTGTGGTTCAGTGATGGAAAAAAAACTCGCCGTTAACACACCTACGCAGTCTTGTTTTTTTCACCTATCCCCGCTTGGGTCTATTTTTAAAGTCTTTAGTTGTTATTAAATTGTCTGCACGTGCAAGAGCCTGACATCCATATTGAGCCATTATAGAATTGCATGCTGCTGCTGCCAGTAAATTAATAATAAATTATTAGAAACGTATCAGAGACTATCCCCACATTACTGTATGATGTATAAGAATAACATTTAAAAAAATCACACGTGGAGAAAAACTAAAGTTATAGATGTTGAGTGAATGTTGGTTAATATCAGATATTTATTCCCATTATGAAAAAACAGATATTGACAGCTTTTGACTTTATTCATGCTCATTAAACATAAACTATATGAACAAAGTATGTCGATGCGCAAACATGTCTACAATGATAGTTGAACATCTAATTCCAAAACCATGAACATTGATCAGCAGCTATATATTCATTCATTCATACTTTTATTTTCTGCTTCTGTGTTACTCCAAACATTTGGCCCATCCCACGTGGGATTACAAGACACTATTATTTTCTTCATCATCTTTCAAAAGGATAAAAAGAAGAGACCAACAAAACATAAAAAAAAAAAACTGTTATCTATCTGCAGATTATCTCGGTAAAGAGCTTGTTTTCTCTTCTTTCAAGCTTCGTCCAGATAAGTGGCTTATTTTTGTGTTTCACATGTGAACAGCTATCTCAGTCTTTGTGCGTTATCCATAGTTACAAAACCAATATCTGTTTTTTTTATCTCACTAAACAAAGCATTGCGCTGTTCCCAATATCAAGGACAGTAGAAAACAAAATATAACTCTTTTTTTAATATCGTTTGGACAAAACGTTGGACTCTTGTTTCTTCTGGATCGACAAACCGTCCAGTTTCAACAGTCAAAAGTAAAATACCTCAAAGACATCTTTGCTCGTTAGACCAATTATATACAACCTAATTCTTTGTGCCATATTCAGTTTGTATCGTCGTGAAAAACCCAACAATTGTGGCTATAATGGTTGCCACTTAGAACTAAAGTGACAGTTGGCGTCCACTACTTTTGGCCATATACTGTAGTGTACACTGTCTAAGGAATAGCACCCAACATTCATTCGTTTAATACGTTGTAACACACCGTGATTCTACTTCTGTAAAGTGTATTTTATAGTGAAGCGGGACGGATGGAAAGGGACATTTGGACGAGCTACAGCCGTGTTGAAACTGACTCATCAGACTCATCAAATATATTTGCTGCGAGCATTCAAAAACCATTTCATGTATGTGTTATTTTCAAGACTCCCAAAGTGCTTATGAATGAACTGAAACAAGCTTAAAACACACGGAAAGAAACACACAGGCACACACACACACACACACACACACACAAACCCTGCCTCGCTAATCAGCTTGGCCCAACACTCTTCAAGTTGACGTCCCCTGCAGGCCTATTTTCAGAGGAATATCAAACGTCCTGCTCACTATCATTCTTTCCCATTAGAGGCTCAGGACTTCATTACTGCCACCCCGCCGGCTGCAGGCTTCAAACACTCACACACCCACACACACACACACACGGACAGACAGACAGACGGGCAGGCAGGCAGGCGGACATCAAGTTCCAGGCTCCGTACATATCTTATACAATCTCTGTTAATGATCGAAAGATGTTCAGTGATGTCCGACTGTCTGTCTGCGTGTCTAACTTTAGCGGTCTCTGTCACCACTGTCTGCGCTGCACGTCATTTTACTTTCTATTTCTATCGAGACACGACATCACATTACACTTTTACACTGTTCTCGTGGGACTGTGGCGGGATAATAATGTAAGGGTCTTTTTTAATTTTTGACACATTTTTTTTACTGGCATTTAAAATTTTTTTAAAAAATACAGTTTTAATTTAGCAAATCAGTTGTATATGTCCACTTTCATCCAAAAGTTGTCTTTGCTGTCATAGAAGACATCTTAAAGTAAATATAGTCCTCTTGTAGTGAAGATAATAATATTAGCTGCTAATATTGCCCCACAGTTTGTCATAGTAAGTAAAAAAAAGACTTGTGGTTTACAGCCATGTTAGCATCCCTGCGAGACTGAACTAGCTAAATGCTAACAGGGTATAATGTTTATTATATTCTAACATTGGCTAGTTAGTACTAAATACAAATTACAGCTGAGGCTATTGGACTGTGATTATAGTTTTCAGGTATTGGACAAATTCCATTTTTGGCCTGATGATGGCGCTATATGGAAAGTCAGAAGCACCGTGAGTGTTCATGGAAAATGTAAGTATAGGATTTGTCAATCTGGACCTAAGTGGTGAACCACTAGTGTGTTCATATAACATAAGGTTACTTAATGACCTCTTATAGATTTGTACTAGGGGGGCGTACTGCAAGTTTGTCTCAGTATCTGACATCCCCATACTGTAAATAAAAAAAGTAACTTAATAGAACTTTTTGATTTGAAGCTAATTTGAAAAAGTGCTGTCTCTGTGACACCTTTTGGAAAAATCCAAATGAGGACACATTTGACTGCAGTGTGAAGAACATTATTTCTTTCTTGTGCTCATGACGATGGGGCTGACGCAGTGGAGGAATGGTACACCATCTTTGTCCCAGTGGGTGCTGTGGTGGTGATGATGACTGACGTACGTGTGTGTGTGTGTGTGTGTGTGTGTGTGTGGGAGAGAGAGAGAGAGAAAGACGGGGGGACAGACGGACGGACAGGGAGGGAGAGAGGGAAGGAGTGAGACAGACAGACAGACGGAGGGAGAGAGGGACAGATAGACGGACGGAGGGAGAGAGAGACAGATAGACGGAGGGAGAGAGGGACAGATGGAGGGAGAGAGAGAGAGACAGATAGACGGAGGGAGAGAGGGACAGACGGAGGGAGAGAGAGAGAGAGACAGATAGACGGAGGGAGTAAGACAGACAGACGGAGAGAGAGAGAGAGAGACAGATAGACGGAGGGAGTGAGACAGAAAGACAGACAGAGGGAGAGGGGACAGACAGACGGAGGGAGAGAGAGAGAGAGACAGATCGACGGAGGGAGTGAGACAGACAGACAGACAGACACACACAGACACACACACAGACAGACACACACACACACACACACAGACACACACACAGACAGACAGAGATCCCTTGGAATAGATCAATTTAAACTTTTGAGAATGCATTTTATCAGCAAAGATAAATCATTCATACACAGATTAAGTGCATACATTATACATTTCTGTATTCATTTTCAGTGCTATTTTGTGTCAAGAATTCAACCTGTGTGAAACTTCTGATTCTGATTCTGATTCTAAAGTTAACTTCTCGGATCAGTATGCAAAAGTCTTGTTAGTTATTGTTTTGCATACATGTACATTTCTCAGCAAGTGAGATTCAAAACCCTTTGAATGGTCACAGTAGAGCAAATGTGCTGAATGTCCACAAGACAGAAGACATAGTAAGAGAGCAAGAGAGACTTATTGGGAGGCAGTGGGAGAGGGGAGTCCTGCACAGATCTGGGGTCAACCTGATGACCTGGACTCGGTTTATTTGGCCTTTTCAGCACAGCGTCGCATGCCATCCTGTGGCGAACACGGCTGATGATGACCTGCACCCCACTGCAAGCCGTCTGGAATCAAAACTCTCATACAAAACATTCCCTCCCTCAGCTTTAAACTTACATCTCAACCTCTCATCTCCAGCAGGTCTTTCCAAATGTATGATACGTACTGTTAGTCTAAATCAAGAACTGCTGCGTTATCTTTCCAAACCACAGGCGGTGCCTCCAAAACTGCACATACGCCGTTGTTTCTGTATTATCCTATATTGGATGACACCTTGTCACTTGGTGCAGGCTGGGATGGATGTTGCAGCTGACTTCGTGGATGTATCCTCTGTCGCCGATGCCACACCGTCATTGTTAAAATGCCTCTCGCTTTCTCACCGATCACTGTCGGGCTCGCCTGTCACTCTGCTGGCAGTGTCTCCGCGCTCTGTCAGCATATTTAGGCAGGGAAAAAAAAAAAAAAAGAGAGAGAGAAAAGGCAGAAGTCGAGGAGGGATGTGACCCAGGGTAAATGATTGATATTCACCTGCAGTGTGGGAACTCGTTGGTGGCTTGTCACTTATTTTTCCAGCGGGCTGTAATCCGCACGGCTGCATACAGTATGTGACGAGTCGAACTTGAGTTAAGCAAAAGAGATCCGTCTGTCACCGGCTGCGATAGTTAGCTTCTCTTTCTCCTGTTTTTTTGTTTTTTTTGTTTTTTTCGTGAGTGCTCTCATATAAAAAATGTTTTGCTTTTTTTCCTCCACTTCTACGTCTCCCCTTTCCTTCTAAATTTAGTGCTTACTTTGATCTGTATTTTCTCTCTTTTAATTTATATTTTAATGCGCTGGCTGCAAATACTATTTGACAGCCTAAACTTACTGTTGAGGTGGAGAACTGCCCCCCCCCCTAATAAAAGCTGCTGATGTTCTTATACCATTCATAGGAGAAAGGACAAAGCGAGTGATCGCAAAGATTGGAAAAGTGCCATATCAATGCAGCCCATTTATCATTTATTTTTGTTGTGACCAATTTCAAGTGAAAATACATTACAGAAAATGGCAATATCTTTTCTTAAAGATAAGATGAGACTTTATCTCCAGAGGGAAAAGTCACTAAACACTGTTAGACTTTGATGCTGTGACCTCATGTAAAACATTACAACGGCACAGTTAACCGTACACACAACTATCCACTGGGTACAGTTAACCTTCCAAATATTCACTTACTACTCTGGTTTTGTGTCCACGGGATCAGAAAACAACAGGTTTTTCTTTCTCTCAGAGGTCTCAAAGTCTTCCTGGAAGATCCAGGCGACCACGAGCTGCAGAAGAGGTGGCTGAGGCAGACTGAGGGGAAAGTGGGTACACTATGAGAGTAAATTACAAACACTTCATCACACATTCTCTACGGAACGCACCGAACATCACAAATCGGCTTTATCTAACGGCTTGAGAGTGGGATTTTCTCTGACAGGATGAGAGTGGGTTTCATGCAGTTAGATGTCCAGGAAGGGATCACGATTTTCACGGTTAGACATCCGAACTGCACCACAGATTTGTGTAGCTTCAGCCTGCACGTGTTGTTTTACCCTGTTTTACCCAGCTGTGTCGACTTTAGCCGGAAAATGCTACAGGTCCAATGTAGCTGTGACCATGCCGAACAGTCCTCATTTAACAAGTAAGCAGGTTACATGAGCTGTGTGACTGTACATGCTAATTCAGCTCACATGTGTGAGGGCAGAAAGTGGTGTTAATAATTCACGTAGGATCGCGTATGGCTGCATGCATTAAATGCAGCAAAAACACTGTAAAGTTAAATATCGTAGGCATTGTCCTTGACCCTAAAGTCAAGGCAGACTGAATCCAAACTCTGCTTTTAGATTTGATTTCCTCCTTTTATCCCCGTCAGATCAGTAGCAGCCCTTTATTTTCACCGTAGCAGGAGATGAAACCAACTTCTGTCATTTGAAAGGGATCCAGGGTGGATTTGCGGAGACGCCTTTGAGTTTCTTCTCAGTAGATGGTTACTGTGTGATAGAATACGTATCCTAAGTAGAAACCAGGCCATGCAGGCCCACTTTAGGGATGAACATGTATATGTTGTGCTCAAATGATATTGTGTAATTTGTGTACAGCGAATGGGTGTGAAGTTAGATTTGCCTGGAAAAGGCTCTGCTGTTTGTGGGAGAGCTCAAAAAAAGACTAACCAGAGAACTAATCCCCCCCTGAACTAACACATACATGACTGTTAGATCAACAATATCAGTGTTTCGATCATAGAAAAAAGAGGTTGTAATGGTGACAAGTGTCAGATTATACTGACAGGGACGGTTTATAAAGGCTGCCCAGGCTGAGGAGTTACTGTATCAGCTGGTAGACAAACAGCTGACTAATGAGCCGCTGCTGGTAAACGTGAATGAAGCAGCTGATGTTGATCATCAGGCGCGAGTTCTGTTGTTCATTATGAATCCCAGAATGAATGTAAAGGTGTTTGGATGTCTTTCATTCTCACCAGCTCTCAGCTTTTGGTTACTGATTCAGGACACATGCACACGTGACATTTACTATGACGGACTACGACATCTGTGCGGTAATATATCCTCTCTTCGCCTCCTACCATCGTTGTAGATGGAAAAGCGAAAACAATGCAGCATTATGCGGCGAAATGCATCACGATAAATGCAGGATTTTGATTTCCAGCCATTGTTGCGAGCCATGTGTAGTCCACGACCGTAACCAATCATTGAAATTATTCCTTAAGGGAGTTTCTCCTGTGCCTTGCGTGTCTCTGTATTTCATCACCTCTGAGACACTTCAGGCCACAAGTGATAATATCTACCCCTGGTCTCACGACTACCTCATGAACACACACATACATATACACAGATACACACGGACACACAGCTGCTCTTACGGACACATTAATCTTTAATGGCGTCATTTATTTTCTCACCCCCCCCCCCCCCCCCCCACACCCCCACACACACACACACACACACACACACAGGTCCATGAACATGTCAGTGCTGTGACGTATGGCTGCTATCTGCTCAGTATTCACGTGGAGCCTGTGATCAGGAAGTCAGATAGATCAGTTTTATTTTATTCACACTCTGCTGAATACAAATAAAGACAGCAGGGCAGAAAATATAAACATCTGCAGTGTCACTAATGTCAATAGTGACATTTCATCTGAGTAAATGTCTCGTCCTCAAAAGTCTTTATCGATGTCTAACACACAACTAGAGCCTGACCAACACCACATCTGGGCTCGAATGATATCATAAATAAAAACCTTTTTTTTTTTTTTTAAATGCTGATCATTTTCTAAGATTTTTTTATTTATTTTTTTCAAACCCAATTTGCCAAATATGAGAGAAGATCAACAAAGCATAATAACATAAATGAGGTCAGCTGATACAACAAGTAAGTCAATTGACCACGTTTTGTATCGAATCGACTTTGCACAGCGGCGGCCGAACGCAACGTCAATAATTGTCTCGCAATTCTGTGATTGACCCCTTGCTGCCCCCCGTTGCTACGGTTACGGGTTACATTGCCGGAGTAGATCAACTCAAAAGGAAACAATCAAGAGCGCGGTGGAAGTACGTATGTTTAACACAGCAAATATATAATGTGCTGCAGCATTTGCCGCGGGTTCTCGACAGATAGGACCCGCTCGTTTGTTTTTAAGGGACAAACCTTTTTTTAATGCGGTATCATGATGTTATTTTTTTTACGTTTACCGGACCCTGTCTTTCAGGAGATCTCTCAAACTATGTAACAGAGTCACTGTTTCCTAATGATCTTAATTATTAATGGTCTTACGTTTTCAAGTAGAGTGGCTAAGATGGTTAGGGCGGTCAGGTTGGTGCTAGAGAAACCAAATCCAATCCTGCCATGCCTGAAAGCTACAGCAAGTCCTTAAGATTGCAGTCCTGGTCGATTTGGCAACACTTGGAGTTACTCATCATAGCATTAAGTGGTCCGGAGTTCTGCGGGCACTAATCTGTCAGGAGTGTTAACAGAATAGGGACAGCAGGCGTTTTCTTATATTCAATAATCAGCTTCTTTTTTTTTTCCACCAGCGTAGATCGGCCGCGATTTGATTAGCTCAGTTTGTTGCCTTGATGAGGAGTCGGACGTGTGCAGCCTGTGGCCTGCAGCTCTCTATCTAACGGCTCACTGTGGCTGAACCTTTCTGTTCCATTTAAAAGGATCTGCTGACAGAAAGAAATATATATATATATTGTTTTATCGAGTTTTAAAGACAGATTGTCAGTGTTGACCTCGGGGACCAAAAGCTTTGTTTTCGTTTCTTTGTCATTTTATGCTTTCCACACATGAGGTTTTGCTTCCAATCTCTTTGCAACAAACGTGTATAATCCCAGCTGTGAAGCGTCTGCAGGAAGCCACCAGTGATCTGTGAGGCTGATATCAACCAGATGAAATCATGAACAGTACAGTACATTACAGTTCATTTAGCAATAAGTGCAAACAATCATGAGGATACGACTCTAAACAGCGAGAATCTTGCAAGTACATCAGCTTCAAATAGGTGAAATCATACAAATACAACCAATAGCTTCAAATAAGCCAACCAAGTGCAAAAGTACAGACAATACATTTTTTTTTTTTTTATTGGTTTTTATTGACCGAGGTGCAGTCGAAACAGGTGGGTTTTCAGTCTGCGACGGAAGGTGTGAAGACTTTGTGCTGACCTGACATCAATGTGGAGCTCGTTCCACAATTTAGGGGCCAGGATAGCAAACAGACGGGTTTTGTTTGAGGAGGATCTGGGTCCCGCTCGCACTGAGGGAGCAGCGAGCCGATTGGCAGACGGGGTTAGGGTTCGACCGTGGATCCATTCTTAACGTACATCGCTTCTAGAGAACTCCATCAGTAACAATACAAACTACCACCATGAATCGTTTCAAATATTGGATTTGATTTGAATAAAAATAGCGATTTAATTGCAAGCAAGCTTTTCTAAACTTATTTCAGCAAATTGAATTACTTTCCTTATGGATTAAGGATCATATTTTGGATCAATTCAGCAACATAGTATGTATTTATTTTTTCTCTGATTGCATCACTAAGTATGCTTGATATGCCAGTCGTGCCAGAGTTTAGTATTTCTCTGTGCACCATATTTTCCACAGAAATAGCGAGATTCGCAAGTACTGTTTTGCGTGCTAAACTACAGATGAAAACCTACCGCTCAGAAATAAAGCTGAATCATTTGTCACTGAATAACTAAAATAACCATTTGTACTTGGCGTGTCTGAACATTCCAGATGGGTGATATAAATGGTAGTATGAATAAAATAAAAATGACATTGGTTTTATCCTTTTAAACTAGCGGTTTAAGACAGAGTGACAGCCAGAAGCAAAGTAAAGAGCTTTTTGTTCTTTACATTCCGACTGAGAGCTGGGATTTTCTAATGTGAGGCTTCTGTTTTATCTTCACTCACTTTACTGCAGGAAAAAGGCAGTGACACGCATCGAGGCTTCCACTTCACTTTACATCCTCCTCTCTGTACTCTGGCTCTAACTGACTGAACAGGTATTTAAATGTCACCGGAGCTTTCGTGAGCTACTAGAAGTAGAGATTTTTCTCTCTTTTGTAAGCCCTCCATTTTGTTTCGCTTCTAAGAAAACCTGAGGAAATTAATCATCGATGGATGGCGAGCTGCACCCAGCATGCCGTTCTGCGGTGTAACAGTTATTAGGGCTTCCCTCTCAACACACTACACAGTGTGTAAATGGTAAATGGACTGCATTTATAGAGCGCCGCTCCAATCTTTGCAATCACTCAAAGCGCTTTACAACACATCAGCATTCACCCATTCACACACATGCATACAGAGTCAGAGGCTGCCATACAAGGTGCCACATGTTCAGTATCTTGCCCAAGGACACGCTGACCGCAGAGGCCGGGGATCGAACCACCGACCCTCCGACGACCACTCCACCTCCTGAGCCACAGCAGCCCGTGTGTATATAACACGCTGCCAATAAATATAGTCTCATAGATCTCAAAGGCTCGCGCTCAAAACTGAACTTCCTCTGGCTCCTCAGCAACACACCCGCCAGGTGTGAAGTCGATCACGTAAACGGTTGACGAGAGAATCGAAAGACGGGGATAAAAAAACGTTTTAAAAACTCTTTGCATTTAGCTGGATCGTGATTTATATTTAAGGATTAACCAGAAAGTGTAAAACGTTCAGACGGCTACTTTATTCCAGGAAGTCACGACGAGCAACAGTTCCACAAGAGTTCAATCCACCTGGGTAAAAAAAATAAAAGGGGAACAGAAGTGGCTCCACCTGTAGCAGTCATTACGAGGAGAGTTATCTATCCCGCAAGAGAGAGCCCAAGCTCCACTTTGCATAAAGATATTTTATTTCGCTGACTTTATTCGACAGCTTGAGCTGTGTTACGAAGAGCTCCCCGGAGGAACGAGAGTGTTGTAAATATATCAGGGAAACTCAACCATTAGGCGCATGTTTAACTGAAAAATACTCAAACTTGTCCTGTCACGACTAAATCTGTCCAGGTGGTTTCAACATGAAAGACTGGAAGTCGTTCATTTGAGTTTTGCTTTGCACAATTTAAATGACTATTACAACGCGTGCTGCACTTTGTGATGGCTTTTACCAATGTTCCCAAAAAAAAAATGTTTGTGCGATATTCTTTTCCCTTATATTACTTCGGGAGCCTCATCCACAAAGGAGCTTATCTTTCCCCTCACGCCTGCAAAGCTATGACTGGCTCCATTGTTTTTACGACCGGGGAAACCGCCATCAATGAGCACAACACAAGACTTATTTGAATCTCTGAAATAATCTGAGATGTGGGCAGAAGTCTTAAACCAGGCTCATATAAATGTGGACACTGGGAACTACAGCCGTTACCTGCCTTTCCCATGTGTTCCATTTCATGTCATTATAAGCTCAGGGATTCCCTTTCATCATACGTTTGCCCTGATGAAGTGTCATTAAATGTTATGTGGCGTGTTCATTAGGCAGAGTGTTTGTTTCTTCCTCTGTGATGTTTTTGCCTTCTTGCGCCTTAGCAACGTGTCTGGTGTGCCTTCAAAATAAAACGATACCCAATTTTGACGGTGTGACAAAATTGGGTATTAACCAGCTGGAAAAAAAAAGCAAGGCTTTTTTTTTTTTTTTCTGCTCTCCTATATCCCAACGAGACATTAATATGTTATTCTCAGGGTGGCAAGCAATTTGAACTCCATGAAACGCGTTTACAAGCTGCAACGTCCGTGTCAAGTTGTAATGCTATACTATTCAGTCGTCAAATATGGATGTTGGTTCTTCGACTTTCGGCGAACAACATGGAAGGCGCCACTGTCACTGGAAAAATCTATTTGTGTTTTTTTTTTCAGTTGTACGCAGGCTGGTATTGACAGTACAACATCAGGGATATCAAAGGTGAGACAATGGGTCCCCTTAACAAATATTGCATTGACAAGGAATGTTTTTTGGGTTTTTTTCTCTTCGTCTGACTTAGATGTGTGTCACAGAGGGAGAAGTGTTTGGATTCCCAGCAGGGCCTCTAACGCATTTAGTCATGGCCATTGATCGGCATCATATGCTTTGATGATTTCATGTACCCGAATTCTTCAGTTTACTCGAGCTGAGCTGCTGTATTTGCACTACAGTCATCAGAGCCTCGGGGTTGAGGGCCGACGAACTTTTGTTTTGATTGTTTTAATGCCGCTGCGTGCGCCGCATCACAAACGAGCGACGGGTTTGTGAGACGCACTTCAGGTGATTTAGGAACTGAAGATTTCAAAGCATTTCTGAACACTTCTTTCTGCTATTTTTAATCATAACTCGGGGTTTGAAGTTTGCATTTTAGAAATCCAACAAGACTAAATATAGCCACGCCGATGGCCCTTACACAACATGACAGAATGGTTTGGAAAGCTTGTGTTTTTATCTTTCACAACTTTACTATTCTACAATGTTTACAACTGGAGGGCAAAAGAAGATCCCTCATTCGTCGGGAGTATTGCGACCAATTGTGGGAGATAATTTCCATAATTTAATTTTATTTCCGTTAGTCTCATTTGTGCTCTCTGCTCAATGCTTATATTAGCATCCTAATATGCTAATATGCTAAGACTAGCATGCATGGTGGTAATTATTGGATGGTAACAAGCTGAGTATTAGCATCTAGCATTTAGCACATAAGACCAGCGTCTTCATTTGTACACTTCCAAGATTTGCTGAAACTCTTCAACTATTTCTTCTTTTTATCCCTTTTTCCAGCAAAAACAAAAAGGGTAATAAAATATATACTTGTTTTTTTTTTTTTTTTTAAACCTACAAGTAGAGGATAGAGCCGGAAAGCAGGGTTATGGAATGAATAAATGCTGATTGTAACCTTTCCCACTGAGGGGAAAGAAAAGCTGGATGTTAGTGGGTGTGGGCTAATGGTTTTTTTTGTCCGGTGGGAAAGGGGTTTAATAAAGTTCCACACACAGCAGCTGTGTCATGTCGGAGCATGTCGGAGTGCACCGTGTCATTTTACTCTTGTCAATCTCTGAGCTGCACAGACAGAGAAAGTAGTCAGGGTACAGAAGCAGAGATTGCAGAAGCACTTGTGATTTAAAAAAAAAAAGATAAATAAAAGTTACGCTTTCCTGCAGGGTTGACAGGACAAAACTACCACAAAACCGGATGAATTGATCTGCATTTAGATGCCAGTGAGTGTTGCCCTTTAGTTGTTTTTGATGCATTCTCATCCTGCTAATAGCTTTGTAGTTCTTTATTACCTTCTCCAAGGAGGTTACGCTTGCCGTTTCGGTTTGTTGGTTTGTTTTTCTGTCTGCAGGATTATTGTATATTGCAGTTTTGTTCTTCTGTATTCTGAGTACTTTTTTTTTTTTTTCTATCACGACTGCTTTGTAGTTCTTGGTTTCTGTTTCTTTCATTGTAATTCTACAACTGCTACTTATATCTACTCTGTACATAACACACGTACAGGTCTTATGCTGTATACATTGTAAATCCTTCTGAGAGAGATGGTGCGCTATATAAATAAACATGACTTTGACTTTAACATAAAGCATTTTACTGATAATTTTCCTCCTCACTGTTGAGTCTCAGCCCCCCCGGGAGGTCAATAAGCAAGATTGAAATCCAGTCTTCCAAACAGCAGAAGACTATACAGTCTTAACAGTAAAAAGAGCATATTTTTTTTGAATGTATGTTTTTCTGAATTGTGCGTGTTGCTCTGAGCTCCTCTTTCTTCTCCCCTCGTGATGAAAGAAGTTTTTTTTTTTTTTTTTTTGTTTAAAAACACCCTCGTGATATTCCATCGGAGTATTTTTCTCTATCAAATGTTTGTGAGTCCATGTTATCAGTGAGGCGAGGCGAGCTAAGGGCCGCTGTGAGCGCTGACTGGAGCCGTATAGATCGGCAGAGTCTCAGAGATTATGTCCATTGATTGGACAGGAGGGGTTTGTGGTTTCAATTGACGGCGGCCTCCTGTCTGATGTTGTGTTCTGTGATTTCAGGGGCCGAGGGAGCCGTGTTCAGCAAATCGGTGGAGACGCCACACGTCAGGGCCGAGCCGTTTAAAGAGCTGAGGTGAGTCTGCAACAAATACATACGCATGTGCAATAAAGAAATGCATATATAAGAGTGCACACGTGCCCGTCACCTGAGGCAGAAACACAGTGTGCAAATAATGTGCGAGCAGCCATAAGCACGCACGTACACGTGTGCACCAGCAGTCAAATATGTCTACTTTACTTTATAGTATTTCTGTGTGATCTGAATAGAGCTAAAGACGATAAGTCCGTCGAAAAAATAATCAGTACATAAGTCAACACGTGGTAATTTGGTAATTTGTGTTCATGTATGCAAACCTAAATATGTGTATAATGATACTCCCTATATAGTGAATAACATAATATGCTTACTGTGGTTATAGTAAGTTATGTACAATATGTGTATACAAAGTATATACATAACTTTTACCTTAGTCTGACCCTGTCTCAAGTTAAGATATGCTTTATATGCATGAATGGGTGTTGGGGGATATTTAATAAGGATTTGTGGCCCTCAGGATTGTGTTTGTCCTTTATTCAAGAGCCCCACTGAGGTTTTACCCTCTCAAATGGAAGAAAAGAGACACTTTAAAATTGTGTGTTTGGGCTCATGCAATATGTATTTTCAGACATTCCTATTCAGGGGTGCAAACTATGGGAGGAGATATTGTAATATTATCATTGAATCTGATTTATCATTGCTGATTGGCCATTACGGCAGAGGAAATTAAATGTAAAACGTCGGCAAAAAGGAGGTGTAGAATCTGCTGATCTGGATCAGTCTTCATTAATAGTTCAGACAATGGAAACACTGCAGGCAGCCAATGAAAAAGCTATTCATTTCGTTTGTTTTTACCGTTTACAGCAATAATCCGGTAACAGTGCAGACTAATACTCCAGTACTAATCACAGAAACGCCACACTCAGATGTTTCTGCCAGTATTTGAATGTACGAGGCATGGCTAATTGATGAGTCATTGATGCTTTACTAAGGGCTTTAAAATGTAGTTTTGGTTCATCGTGAATTTATTAGCCCTTTTTCTTAATATAATTGTGATTAAAGAAAAGTCTACAAATGTCTCCAAAACAATAGCACTGGAGGATTTAGGATCTATGAACTTTTAATGCATTTTAAAAAAAAATGTATTTTTATTGTATTTCAATATGTTTCAGCCCTGAGGTCACAATACTTACTTAACTAACTCACGTGCATGTAAGATCCTGCCACTTTTTTTTTAAACCATTTGAAAACAGGCAGGAGTTAAACGTAGAAATCTACCTCTTATCGAGGTGTAAATAACACTGCTCCTATCCAGTAATGTCCGTCTGTAGGAGGCAGAATCAGCGCTGTGTTAAGTAATGTTCAGATCGCTGGGTCGATCTTTGCCAACAGACGCCTCATCGCTCCCCTGTCTTCCTCTTCATCACTCCCTCTTCGCTTCCAAATCAACATTCAGATGTTCTCTGAAATCATCAAAAATCACAGCGACATACCCGGAAAGGAACGGAAGAGTTATAAGACGTGAGAGAGGACGAAAGAGAAAGCAGAGAGAGAAAAGATTTGGATTAATAGAGACATTTTCAGACGGAGTATTTCAGCTGTCAAGCTCTGATAAACTTAGTGTACACTACCTGCCCGGCAGCAAACGGCACAAAGACACGGTGGGAAACGTGGCAGCTAAATAGACAGATATCTTTTTAAAAATTGTTTTATAGGAGTTGGTGGAGACCACATTTCTAATAAGAGAGGATGATAATATTGCAACTGTCTGGTCAACTTATAAGGTCAGTGTGTCTTTCAGCTAAAATGTCCAGTAATTCTGGCAAAAATAAATAAAATCCACGCCGAGCACAGTCTCTTACAGACACTTTTCAAGCCTGTTTGATCGCCACGAGATTTTGGGTGGATTAGTACTTTAACAGGTGTCACAGGTTTTTTTTTTTTTGTTTCCTGACAGGCATCAGTCAAATTTAACTCTGACTCAGACTGACTGTGTGTGACCGCATCCTCCCTCGTTCTCCTCCGCCGTGTACGTGTCCTGTCCGTGTGTGTGTGTGTGTGCGTGCGTGTGTGTTGTTGTGTGGAAAGCCGAGGATGTCTCCTTGGTGTAAACGTCTTGTTTATCATCTTTCTCCTACCTCTGCTGTCAGATGTGATGACAGTCAATCAGAGCAGAGAGAGCGAGAGAGACATATCGTGACAGTGGAGAGAGAGACATGTTTATAAGAAGAAGAAAAGTAAGAGGAGAGAGAGCTACAGGGAAGGAGTGAGAAGAAAATCCATATTTGTCAGACTGCTTATTAGGATATAAATGTTGAACCCCTTGACTTTTCTTCACTTAGTGATTCAAATACTTACCATCCATCCACTGACTTTACCTTATTAGTGTTTGTCTCAGGACTGAGTGGGCGTGTATTGACTGCGCTTGCTTTACATCTACTATACGTCACACTTCTGTTCCATCTGGTACTTTTGGTGACCTCATGTTATTCCCAGCGCACTCACCTTCAACATCGCAGCAATCTCATTACCAGAATAACTGTAAACACCTGTGAAGGTGTGAAGAACCTTTTGTTTGGCCTGGAAAAAAAAGAAAAGAGCTGGTGACAAGTTCTGTGTTCTTTTTTTTTTGTTTTTTTTTTTGGCTTGTTTTTTTACAGGGGGAAATCAGTGAGTCTGCCCTTTTATGTCAACTTTGGTCCACAGCAAAAAGTGAAAAAGTCTGAATAGTGAAGCCAATGCAGAGTAGCCTTAAACCTGCAGGGGCCGGAAAAAAAAGTCTGACTGTCTATGAGAAAATGACCTTACTTCTCACTTGATTTGTTATCTCAGTAAACATTTTCCTGGCAATGTTATGGTTTCAATTCCTAATGTCATGTCTTCTTTAATACAGCATGATGTTCATTTTGTAAATTATGGTCCCCTTGAATACTTGGAACACCATAGAGACAACCAAGTGACACCCTAGCAACGCAAACAGTGAAACACCAGCGGTCTTAAAGCTTTGTCTTCGAAACCATGCACCAGCCTGCAACACACGGCTAAAGCCTATTCCAGTCGAATTTCAAGCAAAATCAAGACCTAAATGTTCCTTGGAAAATTGTTACATTGTTTCCATCTGAATTGAAAGAAAGACAGAGAGGGAAGTGGCAGACTGTGAGGTGAAGATAAGAAAATCTAGCAAGGTGGGGGGGGGGGGCGAATGACAAAAGTACAAAGTGTGAAGATTAAAGAACAAGAGGGAGTGAGAAAAAAAGAGACATGAGCAGGAATGAAAAAGCTTGAAAGGAGAGAGTATAGGAGACTGGAAAAAGAAAAAACAGAATAGAAGACTTCTTTTTCGTCAAAGAGGAAAATGAGACGGAGGAAGACGAGAAGTGCGAAACTAAAAGAAAAAAAGAGAGACAAGAGGGACAGAGAGATAATACAGAGAAGGAAAAAGAGCTTTACGTGGCAGAGAAGAAGAAGTGCTGCAGAGACGAGCGTGACGGGAATTAGGGGTTGGATAGAGGACTTTGATGACAAATATCTAATAACACTATTTCAGTGGCGTGTGCACCGGGATGAACTGTGATTCATCAATCACTGCCGCTTTCCTTTCAAAATCATCCTTTCGAATAATAAGAAAGTGAAAGAGAAAAAAAAAGTCCTCTCAGTGATGCGCAGATCATTTTTGAGCGTCGCTCCAAAGCCCCTCATCATGTGATTGTCCATATAATTTGACAGTCAGAGTCCCCCCCCCCCCCCCCTCCCTTTTCTTCTCCTCCCTGTGTTTATGCATCTTTAGTGACAACCAGCCAATTGAGAATGAAATATGGCACAAACTATCCAATTATGTCAGGAAAGGGAAGTGAGCTTGTTGGAGCATGGCTACAATCTAATCTTACTCTAATCTCTCCCAACCCCTTGGCAGGTAGCAATCGAGGACTCAAATCCCATTTGGGTATATCATATTAACCCCAAAGCCACACACACACACACACACACATACACGCATATCCCGGAGCTGTCAGGTTTATTTATTTTTTTTTTTTTTTATCGAAACCTTAACCGTCGTATCCATCTGCGAGGTAATGCCTTGTCAACAGGATGTGTCCTTGCATCAGACAAACGCCTCTGTGAAAGTTAAATGGCAGTGCGGGTGGATTTTGCTAGTGCATCTTGATTTATTTCCTGACCATTTCAGAGCACAGATAAGCGGAATACAAAATGAAGCAATAAGAAAGGCCAGTGCAACGTGAGGCGGGAAGAGAGAGAACCAAAAAAAAGAGCAATGGAAACAGCAGTGAGAAGATTTGGGAGGTTTTTCTTTTTCTTTCGTCTTTTTTCTTAAGGTGACTTGAGATGTGAAGTGGCTGAGAAAGCTGCACGTTTTTCCCCATCATGGAAACTTTGATGGACTTTGATGACGTCTGTGTCCCGGCTCTTTCGGTGCGGACGGTTTTTAGTTCACTCTGGGATATTACGGTGCTGAAAGTGAGCTGACGGACGGACACGTTCAGCAGGCGGCTGAGTTTGACGTCAAAATGTTCGCGCCGTTGTTTTTCCGCAGCACAGCAAACAATCACACGGAGACCGTTACGGCTCACGTCCTATCTCAACTAGTGTTGCGTGTTATCAAGGCTTGGTACGAACACTCTTCTGCACTCTTTTGTATTTAATAGCGTGTGAAACTAGCTATGACTTTCGATTTGTCTCCTACTTTCACTGCCGTCAGCAGCAACACCTGTTAGCCAAGTGCGGCAGGAAATATGTCTAATCAGTAAAGAAGAAGCCATCGCGCCGCAAACCAAGCCGACCACTGTGGTCCGTGTGAAGATCTGACATTCAGTGAACGTTGCCTGGAGCTCTTTCTTCTCTTTATCCTCTTCTCTCTCTCTCGCTCTCTCTTGTTTCAACTCTTGCCATCTCCGATCTCCTCTGCTCTCTCACCTCACTCTTGCAGGCTCTCCTCTCATCTTCCCGCTCCATTCTCACCCTGCCCTTACTTACCCTGCACTCTCCTCTTCTTCTCGCCTCAATTTCTCTCCCTCCCTGTCCCAACGTCAACCCCTCCTTCCCAAGCCATCTTCCGGGTCTTCTTCTTCCTCCTTCCATCATCCCTCGGCCCCATCGTCTTCTCCCGTTATTTCATTCTCCTCACGTGCCGCCCTCCTTTTTTTTGTTTTATTGTGCTCACTTTTCTTCCTCCGTATTAATCTCCGAGCCTGTGCTTCACTCCGCTCTCCCTCTCTGCGCGACCTTGTTATTTGATTTATCATTCACATTCGCAACATTTAACTGCCGAGCCCATTATAAGTTAACCGAAAGAAGAATATTGCAACAGCAAAAACAAAAAGGAATTTCACGGCAAGAAAATCGACCACGTGCGTAAATAAAAAGAAATACCGCGTATTGCATCGCCGCGAAAGAGATCACGACTCAAGGTGGCCTTCACCATTAACACCTGCGTGCATTCTCAGAACAAGAAAGACAGAGCCGCAAAAAATGGGTAACAAATTAAGACTCCATATCCGTGCCCCTTCTTTTTATCTTCGCATCCTCGTTTTCCCCTTTCTGTCTTCTTGAATGTCACAGTCTCACCTTTCTTTTTCCTCCTCTCTCCCCTCGTCGTCCTCCACACCCTCAGCTTACACTGATCTCAGTAATAGAGAGAATGGCGTGTCCCCCCAGCAGAATATCCGGCTGTTCACAAAGCCCTGCAAAGCAATCAGCTGCACTCGTATCGGCCGAGATTGCCATTTAACCTATGATTTGCTGCGTGGCACTGTGGCAGCCCATTTCAACTCACCACAGCTTATATATTTATAACAGCAAATTGTTCTGACCACTGTGTTCACGGCGTGCGAGAAACAGTTGCAGATCATCTAAAGAAGCCGACGTCGCCAAGGACAAAGGCGTTACGTGTAGCGCTAAAGGAGATTACGGAAGCCGCCCACAGGTTTCAAGACTGTGCAAGTTTTACAATTTCTGTCATGTCAAAAAACATCCAATCATTTCCGTTGTTATCTGAAGGCGATATGAGGAGGAAGCTCGAAAAGTTATTAACCTTTGATCCCAGTTGCAGATATGAAATGCTGCCAAGAGAGGAGAAAAAAAAAGAGAGAGAAAGGATAAGAGGATGTACAAAAGTGAAATATAAACAAGAAAGAGAACGAGATGAAACTTTATTGATCGCGGTGGGGAAATGAGGTTGTGGTAACCATAAAAGTAGAAAAGTGACAACAGGGAAAAAATAGAAAGCAAATAGTCCAGCAGCAGTGGAATAAGTAGAACAGGTGGACATAAAGTGGAAGAGTGTAAATATGTGACACAATCGGCTTGTCATTAATTGGTAAGATTACTTTATCGCACGCATTCTTGACTTTCCAGCTACAGCGCGGGACTTTTACACGAACATTTTACATATCCGTAACATCCAAGCCCTTTCCAAACGAGTGCACACAAAGCTGATTTAAGCTTATCAGCCAGGGAAAAATCTCTGTATTTCTTGGTCTAATTGAGTTGTGGCGTCTGTGGCGACTTTCCCGGCCTGGTGCACGCATGCCTGCAGGTCAGCTCGCCGCATCTCCCCCGAACCCAAGCAGCGCTCCGCTCTCTTCAAGCCTCTTAATCCTGACTCTGGTGCATCCACTCCGGAAACTTTTTTTTTTGGACGCAATACTCCTACCTGCTAAACAGTTTTTGTACATATACGGCTTTCAGTGACTTGGTTAAATCTAGATTTTTATGACAAAAACATTTTTATATTAGAACAAGGCAGAAATAAGAGTGAAGGAAACGAAGGACAAAAACTACACGGGGACTGAGAGAAGGACTATAACCCGGAGACATGAATATTTCCTTGCCTCACTCCCTGAGGAGCAACCTTGGAGAACGAGGGAGGGAGGGTGAGAGAGGAGGGATGCCTTTATAAGTATTTCACATCCATAGACACTAAGTTATTTTCAATGTTCCCCCTCACTGCATTTTTAATAGGGGTGCAGAGCAAGGTACCTCGACCTAGAGCCCCTGAATCTGGTTATATTACGGATCATGTTTGAAGATGCCCAACATCAAACTCCACCATCCACCTCCACTCGAAGCCAGCGTGTGAGAGTTCTCCATCCCTGAGCTTTTTCTAAGGCCCGGAGCTTTTCTGCATTCTCACCACAAACTCTATGGGATCAATTTTTGACTCTGTTGTTAGATTAGAAAAGATAGAAGCGTAAGATTAAAGTAATCCATGTTCACTTAATGTTCAGATGCAAACACTTAAATTGTCCTGGCTCTAATCGTTTTTTGTTTTTTTTTCATTTGCCCTCTGGGGACAGAGGAAACAGAAACTGTCTGAAAGAGAAAACGATTGGTCCGATGTTGGGAGTACAGACGAAAAACTGCTAATCAATCAAATTTTATTCAGCACTTGTTTTAAATCGTTTGATAAAAAACCGAACACTACTGAAAATCAAACAAGTACGATGGTGTGGCAGTAGATGATATGTATTTAATTAATCATACCAAACCGTATTAGGCAAACTGTAATTAATATGTGTTAAGGCGTAACCCCCTGCGGTAGAGAGCAAGGGCTAATGCACGGGGGATTAAAGTTATAATTTGGAAACTTGCTTACTTTCATAATCAGCGGATGTTTTTATCGGGTTCATCGGCTTTCTGCTGCCATTTATTTTCTACTGTACTTTAAGCAAATCAAGCTGGTTTTTTTTTCAATATTAGGATGTTTTCTTTATTCTGCTTGTTTTGTACAGTTCACCTTTTTTTTTTTTTTTTTTTTTTTTTTTTTTACCTTTAACTGTTTATTTCTGATTGATGGCAGTCTGAGAAGACAGCAAACTTCTGCTGTGTCATAATCGTACAGCCGATGAGGCCGAATACACAATGAAGCTGTTGGCTTGATACAGTGAAAAAACCCTCTGATGGTTAAAATCTCCCATTTTTCCTCTCCTGCTTTATACCAAGACATGAAACGGCGTGCGCCCCAGGTGCTCCATCACACGTGCTTCAGGGTACCTTTCGCAAAGAACATGTTCAATCTCCATCCTGCCGCTTTTTTCCCCATTATCTAAACAAATAATGTTGTTTTACTGAAACAGAAGTTGCTGTTTCTTCCCTTCTTTTCAACATTTCCTGCTAGAACATGCAACCAGCGACTGCACTGCAGCTCCTCCCGTCTCTCTTCATCTTCTGGGGAATTCAGGTCACCATTGTTCATTAAAGCTGCCAGGAGCAAATTCAGAGAATGACACCAGCCGACTGCAGGGAATTACATTAGAAATAAGATACTGTTCTTCTTCTTGCTCTTATCGTTTTTTGTTTTTTTTTGCCTTACAGTACTCTGTTACTTTCGTTGATGTAACTTGTAATATTATGTCTGTTTCACTTCCTATTTTTCCTCTTCTATGACATTTCAGAGATCTGCCGTCACAACTTAATTCATTAATGTTGGCATGTGCATGATCGGAGATTAGCATTGCACATCAAAAATGCTCTTCTAATTCTTTTTATCATCTTGTGCATTTACAAGTGATGCTTTAAAGCGACACAAGGACTTGAAACTGCAAAGGACTTATAATAGACCCAGGTGTGGCTGGAATCAAGGTTTTTCTTCGTGGATATTTGTCTGGGCCCCGCGCACAGATATGTGAAAGGCTTCCATTCAAATGTAGCAGCAGTCCCGTGATTTCTGTCTTTTCCAGCAACTATTGTGCGGTGTCTAGTTCCCAATAGCAAAAACATGGAATTTTGAAATGTGCTACACCAAAGTTACAGCAGCAGGGCTTGTTGGTGTCGCGGTGTTTCAAGCCGTCCACCATGCCAAACTCACAGAAACAAACGTCCATACCTTAGACACAAAGTTGAGATAATAGTGACCGTCACGTGAACTTAGAGCATCGTGACATTATATATAGGAGGCTCCTGTGTTTCTATGATGAGGAATATTGAGGATATTGTTCAAAGACAACTTTGAAGTAGCAACGTACTGCAAGGAAAAACCAGAACTTCCGCAGCTTCTCCCCATACTGAGCCCACTTTACAGCGCCTAGCAATAAATAAACCAATCAACAGAAATCTCCAAATGAACACATATATATATATATATATATAAATACTCACTTGGACGATGATGAACACCATATACTGTATCTGTGCGTGTAAACAGAACCTTTAATAGCCGCTCAGAACAAAAGCTCACAGTCCTCCAGCTGAATACAGTGTGTGTGATATCAATGACAACCTTCCCTACGGAGAAAACATCCAGTATTTTATCCACAACTGCCGTGGTGACAGGAAGTCTACAGAGACCTCCTCCGCCGGTCTGAATCAACTGAAGCATTTTGACACCTTTGCCGCTTCTTGTAAAGATTGGCTTGTGGCTCTGAGTGGTTTTGTCGCGACGTGACGAGGAGTGGGATGATTTTAATCCTCGCACAGAACATCGTAAACAGCCAAAGCATTGCAGGTGGGCTGCAATGTCGGATCCACTCAATGCACGGGACACTCCATTCAGGGTGGCGTTCTTCGAAATGCGCTCTTGCCTGTGTGTCTTTGTGAGGACCAGTGTTAGTTTAAGGCATGAAGACTAGGGGACATTTTTTGGATGTCACGCTCCTGTCTAGGAGGAACAAAGTCTGCACACTGAATTGCACCTAAAAACCTGAATTTCAACACCCACATTGAGACAATTACAAAGTCAGCCTGGTTGCTGGATCCTAATGTCTCCGCGGGATGAAAAAATAAATAAAAGTTCACAGGTCTCCCTAAAAAATCGATTGCACAGCTGCAGTTTTCAGATTCAGCTTCACTTGCTGCCGGAGTCGTCCATAACAGCAAGAAAGTGGGTCACATCACTCTAGTTCTGAGGTCTTTCCACTGGCTTCCTGTTTGTCAAGGAATCGATTTTTAAAATACCGCTGTTGGTTTCAAAAGCGCTGAATGGTTAATGGCCCAAATACATGTCTGATCTGCTGCGACATTATGAGCCATCAAGAACTCTCAGGTCGTCGGCTTCACGTCAGCTTTCTGTCCCCAGAGTCGAAACTACACCTGGAGAAGCAGCGTTCAGTTTTCATGCTCCATATATCTGGAACACACATTCTGAAAACTGCAGGTCCTCTGCAGCGCTCACTTCTTTTAAATCAAGGCTGAAGACTTTTCTGTTTGCCGCTGGCTTTTATTCAATCAAATCTCACACTGCACTGTAACTTTAAGACTTGTCTTTTATACCTGTCTTCTTCTGGTTCAGCTGTTTTAATTGTTCTATTCTCTTGGCTCTTTAATTACTTTTTTTTTTTTTATCGTATTCAAATTATTTATAATATGCTTTTTTTTTTTGCACTTTGTCTCCATGCTTTTTATGTTTCGTGTAAAGCACTTTGTATTGCCTTGTTGTGCTATATATATATATATATATATATATATATGAACTTGCCTTGCCTTGAAGTGAAATAACTTGTGTGTCTACTCTACTTACATACATAAACATAATCCTTCCATCATTAGTGTAAAACAACAATGGAGGCGCTTCTCATTACCTGAATAGTGTTTTTTTCTTTTTTTTTGTTATTGGGGAAAGTGAGAAGAATTTCTGCTACGTTCTGCACAGTGTCAGGATGACAAATTGCTAAAACCATCTAATAAACAGGCTGCTTCAGAATCGTGACTTAAGTTTACAGGACCTTGTTAGATTCTAATTACGCTATTTGACACAAATCAAATTTAACAACATGGAACAACGTCTGATGTTCTACTGCACAAAGTGTGGGTGTATTCACGGATTAAACCTCTCTCTTATCTTGCTTTCGATCTTTTGTTTTTAAGAATTCTCTCTCCCACTCATTTAAAACATTTAGTTGAAATCATTTTCAGAGCTGTTCTGTCTCTTCCCAGGCTGGAGTCTCCCACCCGCTCCCTGCTGATGGAGGCTCCTAAAGGCATCCAGATCCTGGCTGAGGCCGGAGACATCCAGGCCATCTGCAGGAACGAGCTGCGACTGGAGTCCAAAGACGGAGAGGTGCGTCGACCAACAGTGACTTCACCAAATCAAGTCACGATAACAGTGTTCCTACCAAGTGAATTGCTAAGATCTGGCAACACTGAGACATCATCAATCTGATGGGTCCTAAAACTCAAACAGTCAGAACAGTTCAGAAACAAACCCTCTTAGTTGGCCAGACGGCAAAATGATTATCCAAACTATCCATCCATGACAGTTGACCTCTGCAATGAGGGAACATTTTTATTAATATTGTCACATTTTGGGTGCATAGGCATCCAAATAAAGTGGTTTACTAGATAAACTGTCATGACTTGGGAAACCTGAACAAATGAACATTTAAAAAAAAAATGTTCTTTGTTAACGTTCTTGTTCAACGCCGCTTTCTACACAAATACTTAACCTCCCAGTCTGTGTACTGGCAAGTTGAGAAATGAGCTTTTCTTGTCCTCCAGCCATATTGGCGGACGGGGCTCCTTCTCAACTCAGTATTTCTCGTGTCCAAACTTGTTTCTAGCAAATAACAATCCAAACAATAGTTAGCTCCCTCAGCCAACATGGACCAGCATTTAGCTTATTGGCTGGTGGCAATTTCCCACAATACTGGCGGTCCACCAAAATCTGTTAGAGCCTCACAGAAAAACAGGAAATTAGAGAACAGAAGTTGATTGTTTTTCTCTCTTTTTTTCCTCCCATCCTACCTTCATTCACTAATTCAGTTTTCTTTGGGTCTTTCACGTGCTTACTTTTAACAACTTTCTCCCTTCCATCCATCTTTTCCAATTTCTTCTCCTGTCCTTTCGTCCTCCTCCTTCTGTCCTCTTTCTGTCTTTCACTTTGCTTATTTACAATTTTCTTTTTCCTTCTCTTTGATCCACTCCTCATCCTCATGCTGCTTCTTTCTTTTTTTTTTTTTTTATCCTTTCCTCCCTGCTCCTAAATTCCTCCAACCATCCCCTGATTCGTTACACACATCAGTCCTCACATTCATCACGGTCGGCTGCGCTGATAAAAGGATTTCCCACCTTAGGTTGCCGTAGTCGTGTCATGTCAGATCTGTTCAAATCAGCGAAGGAGGATTAGAGAGAAGAAAGTGTTTAAAAGTTTCCCACAAAAAACATTTCCATACATTAGGACGGGCTCTGATTTGAGATGGACGAGGAGAGAGAGACTGTTTCTGGAAGGTGCCCTTGGATTCAGTTCGGTCCAATTAAAAATAACCACTGTAGCCACGCCCATACACCATCAGTTTTCACGGGTGTGTGGTCAACGGTGAGGCTGTTGAACTTATTATGGTCAATTCGTATAATTAGAATCACGTTTTCACATTCCATTAGTGTTGCAAATGTCCATTTGTCAAACCTCTGTCTTACACACACACATACACACACACACAGACACTCTCGCTCTTTCTCTCTCCTCAGGACCTCCTTGGCAGCTCGACCGCAATTACAGACTGGCTTTGGTCATTAAACACCCACAAACCACAAAGGCAGATACAGAAATAGACTCACACACACACACACACTCTTTCTGAAGCCACTCATAGTCACGCATGAGTATGAGTAACTTCACCCGGTCTAATAATCTGGCTTGTCCTGATTATGGTTTCTGAAGAGCCGTTGTGAAGTTTAAATTTGACAGCTCCGGCCATTGCCATCTTGGCAGTGACGCCACCGTCTAACTCCTGGCTAATCTAAAGATGGTCATCGTCAGTGAAATTGAGGCGGGCCCAGGTGAAGCAGCGGAGCCGCCATATAGCGATCTGAGACCGCACCCACCTATCACTCAAAGCACCAACCCCCTTAATAATGCGTGACTTTAAGCCTTGATATATTTGCAACAGATGAGTTATATATATATATATGTGTGTCCGACGTACAGTTGTCATGAATAGGGAAATTAGCTATAGAGACCAAAACCCTTTTTTGAAGCAGGCTGTAAGCATGTTTATTTCTGCTGTTAAATTAGGCTTTTTAACATGGGGGTCTATGGAGATTGACTCACTTTCGGAGCCAGCCTCAAGTGGCCATTTGATGAATTTAGCACTTCTGCCTATTTCCAAACGCGGGTGACAAGCACTCTGTGCTGTGCCTGAACGCATCCTGAAAAGACGATGATGGAAGAATGAAACTTCTTGTGAGCAAAGCACGATGCAGAGGCAAACTGTAGCATTGGCTTACGTCACCACTGTGCACCTGATATACGCTAAAGCCACGAGAATAGTCAAATAAATAAAAAAATTAAAAAAAAGTCAGTTCAAAATATCGGGGTATTTGTCAGTGAAAATCTGAAAATAAGTCTTACCTTTACGTGCTTCATCTACACCAGTCTTTCTCCACCACTGGTGGTCCGTGAATGACCCCTAGTGGTCCGTGAGTATATTGGTAAAATGTGACATTTTAAATTAATAAATAAATTAAAAGTGTTTCTCAAACTGTTTAAAAATGACTAGTACAGAGTGTAGCATAGATGTAGCATAGCTACATAGCTACGTGGGTTCGTTTTAGGATCTTACGTCATAAATGATCTGCGCGGTCAATTTGGATGGATCGATGACTCAAGACCAGGTCAGGTAAAAGAAAATTAAATAAAAAATCTGATGCGACAGTCAAGGTGCATCGTCCTGATGCAGGTGTTTCAGCTACAAGTGGTTCAGCAGCTACAAGTGGTTCAGCGGCTACAATTGGTTCAGCGGCTACAAGTGGTTCAGCAGCTACAAGTGGTTCAGCGGCTACAAGTGGTTCAGCAGCTACAAGTGGTTCAGCAGCTACAAGTGGTTCAGCAGCTACAAGTGGTTCAGCGGCTACAAGTGGTTCAGCGGCTACAAGTGGTTCAGCGGCTACAATTGGTTCAGCGGCTACAAGTGGTTCAGCGGCTACAAGTGG
>CALSCE010009376.1:4753153-4809369 GCA_943593645.1 Bovichtus variegatus
ACAAGTGGTTCAGCTACAAGTGGTTCAGCAGCTACAAGTGGTTCAGCCGCAGCGACAACAAGTGATGTTGTGTGCGTTTGAGAACCCCTGATGTAAAAAGCTTGGATATGAACAAAAAAAACTTAATTTTCATGAAAAAAAGCTTGGATGAGAAAAAAAAACCTAATTTTCATGAAAAAAGCTTGAATGTAAAAAAAACTAAATGTTCTTGAAAAAAGCTTGAATCTGAAAAAAATACAAATTTTTTCATGAAAAAAGTTTGGATATGAAAAAAAACCTTAATTTTCGAAAGTAAGTTCGCTCGGACGTAAACTCAGTAATAAATGTAGTCTACGTTTCATATGATGTGTAAAATCTATCAGCATTTACCGTTTAGATCGTATATGAATGAAATGCTTGTAGAATCCATGTTGTATTTATATTGTTGATTTAATGTAGAGAAGGTCACATGAAGCTCAATATTATCCTGTAATGTGTAATATACTGTTGGGAGTGGTAAGCAGTCCTTCGCTCGCGCACACCACACTCTCAGCTTCACACATACATGAAGATCATCCAGCCACACACACACACTTACACAGAGGTTATCCCAGTGTTTCACACTGTCTGCCCCTCGTGGTGAAAGATTTGCTCAACAGCAGCTGTCTGAGGAAGTCAGCTGAGACTCTGCTTTAAAAGTGTTCCAGGTCATTTGATGGCGATGCCTCCCAGAAGTGCCCGGTAATGGCGCCTTTACCTTTTTATATGGCTGGAGAGCTCATCCTCTCCTCGGCCCTGTATGAGCCCCAGGAGGCCGGTAGGGAGGAAGAGAGGAGAGGGCAGAGAGATGGGATTCTTGCAGCTGTGGTTTGTGTCTCTGCAGAGGGAGAAAGGCAGTTTTTTTTCCAATCAATGAGGAGTTGACTTGGAGTGAAATGTGTGGATGAGTAGCTGGGTGTGAGTGTGTGTGTGTGTTTGTGGCGTTGTGGCAGAAGGACTCTTCTGGTATTTTCATCTTATTTTTTAATTCCTCCAGAGACGAGAGGAATGACCTGGGAATCGGCAGACAGTAAACTCTTTTATGCTTCTTTTTTTTTTTTGTTGTGCTCAGTTTTTAGCAGGACAGGGTTTTCAGACGTACCCTATTATGTCCCTCCGTCAACAAAATGTTTTAAAATCTAACAGTTTAGACGTAATTTGTTGATTGGGCCGGTTTATATTTCACAGCACACAGCTGGTTTCCAGTCTGTGAGTGTCTTAACATGAGTCTTGCAGTGAAAACTTTCACGCAATATATTCTGGCTTTCCCAGTATTTGAGAGACTTACTTTCGCCTGGCGGATTCATTCTGGGTGAATTGGATATCACTCTGCCATGCATTAGAGTTCATACTGTGTGCTTCAAATCCATCACATGACCTTTATCATTCATTCCTCTCACAAAGCTCTCCTGTCACTGTGCACTGGATGTCTGAAAGAGATGGAATACGCTGCACATACGGATGGAAAGATCTCGTGATACACGTGATCTGATGTCAGATAAATTTGATTGATGCCGTAGCGAGTTCAATCTTTCGACTTTCGACTACTTAACATTCTATGCAACCAACAATGTGGAGTGCTAGAGGGTTTTGTGAGCCACAGACACCATTTGTCTGAGACCAATTCTGCGAGGGAGAAGTTCTGGGAAGAAAAACAAAAGCTCGGCTATGGAGAGCGGGTTGAAGAGATTTGCTTTGAGAGCAATTAGAGTGAAGAGACAAGAAGAGACGCGTGATTCAGCGGGGCTTAGCTTAGGTAAAGATGAAAGGGAAAAGATGAGTTTTTAGCCTATAAAGAAAGAAAATGAGTGCCGCTTCTGGTCTGACTGAAGGTTAAGGATCCGTACTGTAATGAGGTTGAACACACTGTACATTGTGCGGGGTTGTGATGTGAACAGGTGGAGGCAGATGCAGATGCAGACGGTCATCCAAGAGGTTGTGTGAGGAAGATTGAAGGTTAGTTAAGCTGTAGCTGTTTTTCTGCCAGAAGGTACACAACCTGACCATCGACTGAACAGTCGTGTCCAGCTGGCCTCAGTCCAAACACCTTAATTCACCATCAGCCCAACTACTTAACTTGGACTTGTCCTTTGTGGATTGAATGTCCAAATTCACAACAGTTCAATTTAGAAGTCCAAACTTCAACCTCATATATCAGACTCTCTGAACCCTGAAGTTGAGTCAAAATGAATCTCGGTTGCTGCAAAGTGACCTGGGTAAGTATTGTTGAAAGCAGAGCTGCATTCATACAGAGCTCCCAGGTAACTTGGGCCTAAGTGGGTGTAACTCCGGCATCACAATCTAAACCCACGTTACTTGAGTAAACGTGTGGAAAACAAAATGTTTCTCTCATGTCTGTAGAGGCATACTTAAACAAATACTCTGATGGTTGTGCTATCTTATAGGTAGTTAGATTGTGATTTTTTTAATGCATTCAGTAGAGAGATCCAGAATGTGTTGTGGGGTAAACAGGTACCTGGTAACTTAGCGTCAGCTGCTTACGGTACCTGGCCTGGCCTCGCTCCTCTCCAGATTCACAATCTCGTCCAGATATGGTCACTCAAGTCGAGTCTCTAAAACTGTATGCCACAAAGCAATGAGTGTCTATACATTCTGTGGGCCTCACCTGCAAAGCATATGCCTTCATCAACACAACTGAACCAAACTCAGACTTAAACTATTTCTTTTAGAACCTTAAACTGGAATTCCACATGTTCAACCTCTGAACAACTGCCGCCTATTTCTACTCTTCTTTTTTATTTTCTGTGTCCCACATGAGCCCCGATCTCACCAGTTTTCTCTCCCTCTACTCAGATCTCTCTGGATGCTCGGAGGATTCGCCTGATGCGGCTGCCTGAGGGAAAGGCCTCCACCAGCTCCTCGTCCTCTGGGAACAGGCAGACTGTCTACGAGGTTTGCGTTTGCCCCAACGGAAGGCTTTTCCTGTCCCAGGCCGGCACCGGATCCACCTGCCAGATCAGCAACAATGTCTGCCTCTAGAACTGATACGTACAAATATAAATAAATACACAGATATCCTGAAATAAAGACGGGCAAAGACAGACAAATGTACACATATCGCCTGCCTCCAGGACTGACATACAGCAAACACCGACACAACATACAAAGACTGCCAGAGCTGATGGAAATATAAACAATCTTACATACTGTAACTATACAGACACACTGATGTATACACTTTACAATCACAAACAATCAGACTGATATTTAGGCTCAACCGATATGTTTCAACAGGCCAATAACGAAAATTTTGGATTGAAGCTGCTGACAGCTGATCTTTTGTGCCAATATTTCAATGCTAAAAGATATTTTCTCCCCTAATTTTATACGTTTCTGAGTGGAAAAGCCTTTGAAATCAGCATTTAGAGCATCACGGGACAATAAAACTCTCCAGCTGAGTGTCATACACATCTCTCTAAGCTCTTTATACATACAGTACAGCACGAGAAATATGGCGTTTAAACTGAATTACATGAATAAAAGCAAAATGTGTTTCATTGCAGGTTTTAACAACTTTTTAATACAACTGAGGTCAGAAAGGAAGCTCCATCATGTTGGATATATAGGACACTGCCTGGCTGATATTAAAATATTTAATAAAAGGACAGTATTGGTAATATATCGGTCTGACCCTACCACTCATACGTGACACTGCTATTTATTTATAGCGTACACACATAAGGATGCACACACTAGCTTACAGACGTGCATTCACACAGTATACATATTTTAACATGGTGCACTCACACACACTCACACTTTGCTCGTAGGAGCCTCCTGGTAGGAGCGGAGAGGAAAGTCTCCAGAGATTTACTAGAAGAGACACTGATCTGCTCCCTTTCTCTCTCAAGAGCATTTCAGTACAAGAATCGCGAGGGTGATCACCCATGGCATCAGGCCACACCCTCCGTTTTTCTTTCTCCTTTTTCCTCGTTTTGCTTTTTCCTTCTCCGATGGTTACCACAACTGAGATAAATAAAGGATTTATACTTTTCCTGTTGTTCAGGAGGCTCTTTAAAGTCCCATAGGCACGCTAGAAGCACTTAATTACAGCTATTCCTGATACAAATTGGGTCAGGATATAAGATGGTGTAAATCAGTGGTTCTCAACCCAAAGGGGCCTCAAGATGGCTTGCCAGATGGTTTTGGAGAGAAAGATAAAATATTTTAGACTGGGAATGTTTTTTTTCTTTTTACATTACATCACCTGTACCAGTGATATGATTTGCCTGAGAATAGGTTTATATTTAATGTGTTTGTGAGAGTCGAAGTGTGCATGCACATCAGTTTCTGACCGGGGATTTCCGAAGATAAAAAGTCACCAAACACATAAAGATGATCAACAGTGATTGGAGCACATTGGGCAACGGCTAGCTGCTAACTGTTCAAAGTAAACAAACGCTAAAGTGTTTATTCCCGGGTGTGGGGGGGGGTTGAGAACCACTGGTGTAAAGAACATGAGGACTTGGCACGGATGTATTATCAGAACTGGATAATGGATGCTTTAAAATGGAACCCAATCACTTGCACGGCCAGCACTCAAGCAAAAAAGGTTTCAAACCCACTTTCACTGGGATGATGTCATTCATGTTTAAATTACTTTTCTAGTCTCTCGGGCAAATTTGCAGCAAGGCTGATATAGGCAGCGCCATATCCAGCTCCCTTAATACATCAATAGCACTTGGATATGTTCTAAGGTATCCATTTCAGTGTGTATATATATTTGCATAAAGTGCTGTTAGTGTGCCTATGTGACGATACAGAAACCAGTTGATACTTGAGAGAGATATAGGGAACATTTCCAACTAAACTTTCTTAATTTTGGGGGCAGACAGAAATGATTTCTTCTTTGAGGCTCTAAATCAACATTACAGAGAAGTTATCAGAAAATTAGCCACCAAAAAAATGTTCAGCCCATTTGATCTTTGTTACAATCAGTCCAAAGTGTATCATGTCGAACTACGACTCGTGCCATGTGCACGTCATATCACACGCATCCAACTGGGGGAAAACAACATTCAGACTCGCTTCCCAGTTCTAACGACATGCAACAATTATCTTGCTAATGTGAATTTTTGTACACGTTAGGCCCCTGATTGTGTCGATGTTGTAGCGAAGAGATGTGATATGATGTGAACATGGTGAAAGTGCTGCAACACAAACCTCATCCACTGGTTTGTTAGATGTTTTTTTTTTTTTTTATAAGAATTTCTTTTTTTTATTTGATGTCGTTGTTGATTTTAAACTGAATAGAAAACTGTTTTAATTTCACATAATAACTGTCGGTGTTCTGTTTTGCCTGCATACATTCTGTCCATGTCTTTTCCTCAACAACTCGACATCCTGTTAGAACTTTTTCGTTTTTCACAAAACAGAACAATGTCACAAATGTCCAACGTAAGCTGTTGGAACCTCGGCGGTGGTGGTGGTCACCCTACTTGTTTCTTGCACTGGGATATTTTTTTGTTTTTTTTTTAAAAAGGAGCCACTCTGTTGAAAGAGGGGAACTGTGCCTGTGCCTTATGTCGATGCACTTGTGGCAAGAAGAAGCACATCACACAGACTTTCTTTGGCATCAACGAGTAACATGATCTCTGATTTCAGTTCCATTTTCGTCCCAATCACAAATCTCTCCCTCTGTGTGAATGCAAAGACCTTCAGCCACATCTGACCTTAGCGCCTCTGCTGTCAGCACCTGACTCTGCAAAAGGATGAGTCGTTTTTCTGTTTTCTATTTACCACTTAAGCTTTCTCCAGTTTGGGATGATGCTCTTGTTACTTTGCTTTTTATGATCACATTTTCTGTGTGAAAACGTGTGTGTGTGTGTGTGTCGGTTAACGTTTGAAGTAACAAACTTGTGATCCTATGGAGTTTAACAGATTGCGCCACTGATGGGTCTGATTTTCACTGCTTATTGCAGACTACTCGGCAAAAAAATGAAATAAATCTGCAACATGAGATCTTTTTGTTTTTGAACCTCAACAGGTTCAAATCTGGTTTATTAAGATGAAAGCATGTTCAATCGTTGACTAGTTTTTGACAAAGCCCACTTATTCCTTTTCTGTTTATGCAATACCATAGCAATGTATCACCACTTCCTGGATCCATTCAAACCCCATTATAATCATCATTAACGGTACGACTGTAGTGCAGTTGCCGTGAGCAGATCTAAAAAGCGTTGAATTAAAAAAAAACGTGGAAAGTCATCGAATTGTGAATTTGCAACAGTCAATATGTAAAACGTTTTATAATGAACGTGTCTGAAACGTTGTACATAATGAAGGGGTCAGCAAAACACTGAGTGGAGGAAAAACAATTCATGGCGATGGAACATGTTTTACATCATTAGGCACCAGATTTTGATCTTTTTTTTTTCAAATATGGAATCGCTGAGCGTGTCGAGATGTAAAGATCGTGGGTGACGACACCCGCAGGACGCCAGACCTTTGACCCAGTGGATTGTGATATAACTCCTGAACACACTCATCGTAGTCATGGCATTTATTTATATCTTCTGTTGTTTAAAGTGTTGCATCCTTTTTAAGAGTCAGGTGTGCCAACCTTCTCGCTGTCTCTCAGCTTCTCTGTCGCAGTATATTAAAGGACTTTCAGAAATATTTCACAGCAAAATTGAACCTGATGTATTTGTTTTTTTTTTGTTTTGTTTTTTTTTAATACATGTACACAAGAGAAATACACTTTTTTTTTTTTTTTATACGGTCGTGTATGTAAATAATGTAGACATAACCGCGTCGGCGCGCATCACACGATACACGCTGACGAAAGAGAAACACTGGAAAGCCTTTTTTATAGTGTGCATCAGTATGTGTGTTTATACCAAAAGGGCAACAAAAAAAAAGAAATAATGTTAAAGGAGTCATTGAGTTAGCATGTACAGCAATGTATACAATGTTCCACTGTGGAGAACAAGCTGGATTTGTTGTTCTGCCTTCTTCTTCCTGTACTACCTGCTGAGCTCAGATGTTTCACACAACCCTGCGTTCTCTTTTCTCTCCTTTATGTTATGTTCTGTTGGGCCCGAGGTCTTTGCATTCTCTCCAAGTGTGCTGTGCGTGTGTGTGTGTGTGTGTGTGAACTTGTGCTACTATGAGTGAGCTTGGTTTTGTTCTTCTGCTCCACAGAACGCGTTGAATGATTCTCAGAGAAACCAAAAGTGCAGAAGAGCAGAGAAAGAAACGCGAAAGAGTCGCAACGATGGAATTAGTGCAGAAACGGGCAACAAAAATCCACTTGCTGAAAAAAACACATTATCAGATCATAAACCATACTATCAATCAGACTAAAAAATTACGGGATTGCATAATGCACAAGTTTTGGAGTCAAAGTAACGTAAAGGTGATGCGATGATGACACTGTTGAGGCGTGACCCAGTGGATTATGTTGCCGATCGATTCGTCATTTTTGCCAAGATCATACTCTGTGATGCAGCCCTGTGTGTTCGCGCTCTGTACTCCCTTCCTCACATCTATCCTGAATATTTACATTTTTCCTCACTCTTCAGTCTGAAACTGCCGTTCATGGAGTAGTTTTCAAAGATGCCAAAATAAAAGGCGTTGTTCAAGTTGACTGCAGTAGTCATTGGATCTGCAACTTCCATGAAGCTTTGTCTACGTGTCGAGGGCCAATGATGCGTTCCCTCGAATGGAAAACTGGCTCTGTTACGTCATCTAGCTCAGGGGTCCCCAACCACTGGGCCGCGGACCAGTTGGTCCCGGGCCGCACGGAAAGAATAAAAAGTTTTTTTTTTTTTTTTTTTTTTTTTTTTTTTTTTGTGTTGCTAATATTTATTGTAAACATTTTTAATGTATTATATTATATATATTACATTGTAATAATAATATAAATAAAGTGCATAATATACTGTAAAATGGAATAATTACAAATTGCAAATTATATCATATAATTGCACAATAAAGTACAAAACATATCATTTAATTATTACATATATATGATATAATTTGCAAAATTTTTCCGTAGAAAAATGGTCTCGCATGAAACCGGTCCATGGTGCAAAAAGGTCGGGGACCGCTGCTCTAGCTGAAGGAGTTTGTGAGAACGTTAAACCACATACTGGTGAAACGTGTGTGGGACTAGCTAGCTTCTGTTTAATTAGCTTACTGAAGGGAAAATTTGCCACCAATATTTTTCCCGGTCGCTGCTTGTTTTTGCAACCTTTGTTAAAATGACACAGCGCTCAAACCCGTGGAGTCTTATCTTAGAAAACCTCCGGAACATGTCTGAGATTTTCATAAAATAAGGAAAGAAACACAATGATCTATAAGAGGTCGTGGAACAGAGGCTAGCTGGGAGACGAGGTGTACGGCGGCAGCTCTCTAAGGTAAGTGGGACAAGCTGATGGTGTTTGTAACGTTGCCCCTCCCTGTCTTTTCTTTACCTGCTGCTGTGAAATCCTAGATGAAAGTGTATCACACTGTAATGCAAATAACATGCAGCACTGAAGTCAATAACAAGGAAGTCTAAATACAGTTTTTTTTTTTAAGTTTTCAGAGGTTCAAAAGCTGGTTGCAGGCCATCTGAGAAAATGTGACTTTGATCTGAATTTGACGGTGTCTCATCCTTAAAGAAACGGGACGTCTTCTGTCCCCTCAGGCTGAGCATCACTGGACTAAATTCCTTTTCATCTGCAGTGCAAACATTTCTGCTACATTTTTCACAGCACACAGGGTGAATGGAGGACAGGGGAGATAACACAGAATTAGGAAGAAAGACATTTTCAACATAAAAGTATCCAGCTTGAGACTGTGTTTTATTCCTTGTCGATACACGACACAAGGCCGCGGCTACATTGTGCTGATGACTTTGAGGTCGTGTGCTCAGTATTTCTTTCTGTGAATGTCCATCCTATGGGGAGAGTGTTGCAGGGATATATATTTAAATCGTATATTACAATAGGAAAAGACCGTTTGGTGTATATTTCATAGGGCTGGTTGGAGTATTTGTCAGGCTCTATAGATTTGAATATAATTACTTGTGTTTTTCTATAATAATTCTATTCCTGGCAATGTGGAGAAGGCTTTGAGATGCATCTAGGTCTTCATTGCATTGACAGATAGTATAACTAAACAATTAACTGAAAAACATAAAACATTTTAAAACCAAAAGTAATTCAAATTTTAGACTTTAATTCTTCTTGCTATGGATCTGATGCGACGAATCAAAACCACACAAACAATTTCAAAATCAAACTCGTGGGAAAAATATCGTAACTTGACAATATACAGCATAGTGAAAAAAATATACCTTATATTTCTGGGTCAGTTTAGTGAATTGTCACCATCATCATCATCATCAGTTTGGAAGTGCAACAGATTTCAAATATTTTATTTTGGAGATGAAATGGTATGTTAGACGAGCCTCGACACATGTTAAAAAAGATGCACCCTGTTATATGTTGCTACTTCTATGCTTCTCATTGTGTCATATGATCATATCACTGATGATCCACAGAGAAACTGGAACACTGAGTCATTCCAGATTCAATCTACCCAAAAAAAAAACAGCTGACACTGTTTTATCTCCCGATGTTTCACCCAGTTTCCACATCCCGCTGATGTCTTCATCATCTTCACGGCGTTCTGATTGTACACATTTAATCATATGTATGAAATTTGTTTTTGATGATTTTTTTTATTTTATTTTTTTTGTCTCTGAGCGTAAAAACCACTGAAGGAGAATATTTTTTTTTTCGGATTTAAAATAAAAACATGCCCTGGAGCTTTTTCTCAGGCGTTCATGAAGCGTTTTATTCCAGACAAACTACTCTGAACTGTCTGTTTGTATTTTTTTTAAGAATGAAAAATGCAGCCGGTTATTAAGGTTCCAGGCCTTTCTGCCAAAGTCAAAGCCGCTATCGTCACCGAGATGCCAACAGTTGTTACAGGAACCGTCCTGTTGCTAAAAGTCCGATATTCAATCCCTTAAAACGGACAAATGTGTCTGTAGAACACCACTGGCCACATTCGCTCAGCACACACACACACTTCAATTTCCTTCGGTGTATTTTAATTTGATCGTGTTCACCCGACCCACACGCTGAGCCCTGGCAGAGTTCAGTCTGGGTCGTGCCTCCTTTCTTGTTTGCAGTGTTATTAGCAGAGTGAACCGGTACCGCCCCAGATTAAACCGCGCTCCCCACTTTCTTCAGTTTCTGACGGCGAGGCCACGGCAGAGAGACACTGTTTGATCTGCGTTTCAGAGCAGCTGGCAGGGAGGATGAGCGTCAGCGGGTTGGCTCATTAGCCAATCTTCACTGAGCGGCGGCTAACCTCGAGCTACAGAGTCACTTCAAAAAGTATTCATCTTGGCGTGTCATTTAAGTTTATGTCCTGTGTCAAATGTTGCAGATGTTTTAAGACAACTGACATAATCTGCCTGAGAGTGTGACTGGCAACAAGCCTCGTTTACACGCTCTTCGTAAGAACCGTTTAATTCTATTTCTTTGTCGAGAGAATAACTGTCAAAGGATGAAAGTTAGCAGGATTGGCGGCTTCCCCGTCAATATTCGATATGCCAATTTAATTCCGTTAAAAAAGGGTTTTGTCTAGTTTTCTGACTCAACAGCTCAGTCTTTGTCACGTCACGGACGTTTCAAAGTCGAGCTTGGTTTTCACCGGGAGAAAAAAAGCAAAGATTTCACATGATTGTGTGCCATTTCACAGCAGGTCTTTTAAGCAAAGAGTTTCTTCACACAAAGAGCCCTTCTCTTAAAGAAGACCTATTCTCTTGGATTATTGGAATAAGAAGCCCACACATCTGAGAGTGAGTTATTGACCAGGCGTCTCTTTGTCTCATGCCTCAGCTGAGAGGAGAGAGAAAAAGGCTTTTCTTTTTCCTTTTCTGTTTTTTATATAAAGAATGTTACCTAAAGGGCTGCATAAAGAGGAGCCAAGTCTTTGTCATGCATTACAGCTTTATATATAATATATATAATATGGAAACCATTTTAAAACACATTTATTTGAAAGTGGCTTATTGTTGGATCAGTGCTGTCGGTCGAGCAATCTCCCACAGAGAAGTGATTTCACCTGCTATTAAATATTAAAATCACCCGTGTTGTTTGAAGCTGGTTTCAATATTTTACTAGAGTCTGACTGTGCTGCAAGTCAGCTGTTCAACGCTGGCGGTTCAGATTGAATCTGTTGCACTTTTTCTCTTTTAGTATGTTACAAGCAACAATTTGTGGCGAGGGAAACACTGGCACACTCTGATATTACGGTTTTGAAATGCAGAACATTTTGGCAGGAATGAGCCGCTGTCCTGAGGTCTGATTCTACTCTAACTGTAAATGTCGAATTGTGCCATTAAAATAACTCAAGTGATGTGAATTTCAGCTTTTCACCTGGCGGACGGAAACGTTGTTCTTCCCTGGTTGTCATTTAAGTTTTATTCCTCAATTTGCTTTCATTTGCTGAGATTTGTCGCAAGGTTTTCAGTGCCATGTAAGATTTCTATTTCTGTATCATCTGCAGTGAGTGTAAAACCTTAAAAGAAATATATTTTGTGGTTGGCCTGTTTCTTGAACTCTGTGTCTGTGTCCCTAGTAAGTACTGCAACAATGGTATTTATAGATGCTTCTGTATGAAGCGTTTTACCTGCCAGGTGTACCAGGTGGCCGGGGTGAGCGGTAAAGAAAACTTAAGGTAAATCATCCTGTCCTCCATGTTGGTTCAAACAAATGCTAACCAATATACAGTATTTGCAGTGTTGTTGGATCCAGGTGTAGTAATATTTCCATTTTCTTATTTTTATTTTTGGCTTCACCAAAACGTGTCAAGCGACCTTTTGAAAATGAATGGTATCATTTCAGAGGAGAACTTGTGCAGAGTGCAGAATAAGGACTCTGAAACAAATGAATCTGTCGCTTCTGATGTCGCGCCGTCATATTTTCAACATTTACCAGCCGAGTGTGAATGCTCGTCACCCTGTTCGCTTGATGAACTTAAAAGGTACCAGTTGGGGATCCGTGACAGTCAAATTTGATACGTTTGCAAAAAACTCTTGTCAAATTTACAAAAAGATTGTGCGCCTTTTGCCGCCTCTAAAACCTGCTCAATTATGACAAAAAGGTCAAGTTCACTCCTAACTGAGCCGCCAAGCAAACAACCTCCCAGTGCTCCTGTGATATTTGCACGTCTGAGAATGTCATTTTTCGTTTTCTCCCTTCCCTGTCATTGTTCTACCCACGGTGTTCTTGGCACAAAAGCAACAGTTGATATTTGGAATCGAATAAAAAAAAAAAGATAAATAAAAACGGGCAAATTGCACCCAGGTGCAAAAACTGTTACGTGTATGTGTTTGTGCTGCAACATCATTAGTGCAACATCCTTTGTGAGTCTGTCATGATCTTGGTTTCCCTGCTTCCTGTTTTATTTTGTAGGTTCATTCCCCTTGTGTCATGTCTAGTTTTACTTCCTGTCTTTGTGTTTTCCCTCCTGTGATTGTTTGCCCTGATTTGATCCTCCTGTGTCTAATCACTCTGCCACTCTTGTGTCTTTGCCTGCTCTCCAGCTGTGTCCCATTCATGTGATTAGTGTGTGTGTGTGTGTGTGTGTGTGTGTGTACGTCCCTGTCCCCTTGTTCCTGGTCGGGTCGGTCATGCTGTGTCACCCCTGAGAATATTTTTTTCCTCGTGCCATCGTGGTTCCTCCTGGTTTGTTCTTCCTTTTTTTTTTTTTTTGTATTTCAAGTTTTATCATATCCTGCTGCTTCAGTTTTTGCTTTGTACCTTTTTGTGCTTCAGCTTTGTTTATTAAAGCTCTCTTCGTTATAACCTGCTTTCTTTCCGTCCTTCCCTTTATCCCACCCCTGATGGACTCGGACCTTCAGATGACGGTTGCAAGTGATGAGCTTTGTGAGATTTGACCGTTTTATTCATCATTTTCGTGAAGACTTGCAGGTTGTTCTAGGTTTTCTTTCCGTTTGTGCCGTGACGTACGGGAAGGGAATCCTGACGCATTCTATGCAAACGCATGGATATGGAACGCATTGTAAGAACGACTTCTGTCGGTAAACGCTCGTGATGTTTGCTTTCTGTATACAGTTTGTATTTATTAACTGAGTTGCAATCTAAACTGTATCAATAAAGTTATTTTGAAAAGATTACTTCCCGCTGACACGGCAAAGTGTTTGCCTTTTATAGTTGTTCTTGTCTTTCAAACCCACACACGGCGAACTGTGATATCCTGCATTTACTGTATCCAGAAATGTTTTTTAGTTACAATTATTCACAGATGACAGCTTGTCGGTACCGTTGGCGACCACAATAGTGTTTTTAGTATTTCAAACTTGGACCAGTTTCAGTTTTGAAAGTTAAAGATCTCAAGCATGTACTGAGTGCCTGGCACTAATCTGATGTGATTTTTTTTTTTTCGTCACTTAACGCTAAAAACAAACACTGGCGACCAAAGTCACATTGCGGCCCAGATGGCATCGAAATCTGCTCCTACGAAGCACCTTCCACAGACTTCCTGTTCCTATTCTGTTGCGTATTCTAGTTTTGTATTAGGGGAGCTGCAGAAGGTGCCCGGAGCCTTGCTGTGATACTGAAACGAGAGAAATGTCCTGTCAAAGTCTTTGACAACCACCAAAACTATTTTGAGGTGTGTGTGTGTGTGGTGTCACAGCTCAGGTGGGGTCAGGCGCACTCATGTTTTCAGGATGCGTTTGTGTTGCATCATCATGTATCGGTCCCACATGCATTTTAGCTGGATGTCTTTGAGGAACATCTGACCCTTGTGCCGACCAAACCCAACAAACTGGAACCGTGTCATTACTGATCTGATCTCAGTGCAGTTATCTTGAGTAAAAACACCTTTTCAGCGAGGCTTTCCATTCATTTTCTATACGGATTTGTTTTGCGGGGACGGGATAGTTGGTAGAGTTGAGGGGAAAGTTCAAATAAATGAACTGTGACACGGAGGAGGTAGACCATCATGATGCAGTAACCACACCTGAGGTGTCATATTTTTGTAAATAATTGTAATTTAAGAATTTTCTTTTTTTGTTGCCATATTTCTGAAAACATACTACTTTTTTTGCAGGGTTTCAAAGTCTTTTCGATTCCTTTCTCCTCCAACAATAAAACCTTTTTTTTTTTAAATGGTATATTGAAGTGGACTGCACCCTACCTACCAATGGTAGCCCCACACAGGTGAGTTCAATTGTTTTAGCCACGTTACCCTCTTCCCAGGGCTGTGTGGGAGTGTAAAGACTGCGTTCCTTCGCCGGTATCACCGCTCTCTCATTGCTTCTTCCCTGATGGTACGGTCACACTCGAGTTGACCGGCTGAAATGTGCTCTTAACATTCCGTTGGGAACGGCAAATGGGATGTTTTGGATTGTCGCAATGAACAGCAGGAGTTGGCATAAATGAACTGCCTCATCAAACCTTTGTGCTGCTCTCGCTGCGGCCCTACACCGTTCTTCTGTCTCTGCTGCTTGTATCCTTTCACCATGCAGCTACATAAACAGCGATATAAGCCTGAGCCAAATTGGCAACAACAAAAAAAACTCTAGAAAACCGCACATCTAATATTCCTTCCATGCTGAAACTGGCAGCAGGCCTCACAGAACGGACCACAACCAGCCAATCTTCTCCTCCTTTTTTTTTTTTTTTGGTCAATTGTGGTTTGTGCTGACAGAGCTTTGTGTGATGTCGGTATTTTTCTCCCTCTGCGGGTGTTGACGTGCCAACATTTTCTTTCTTCTGCTTCAGGCGCCGTACTCGCCGGTTCGGATCCTTTTTAAACTGTACAAATGTTTCTCTCTCACCCAGAATACACTGGGAGGAATCACTTGAATCCTCTACAGTGGTTGCACAGTGGTTGTATTCTCGCAGGGGAACAATAGTCGCATTCATGCATCACTAAATAACAACCAAACGATGTGAAGAGGGCGAACGTCTATTAAAAGGGCATTGTTGCAACTAATGTTTCATTCGCGGTAACTTTATGAACTGTGAAGGGCGTCTTTGTCCCGAATCTCTGCGAATTTCTGATCGGAGCACTCGCATGCATACATTTATTTATTTTTTTTCCCAGAAAGGTCAAAGTCATCTTCCCCCGGAGTTTTTGTGCTTTCTTGTCTTTGACTTTTTGACTCTGCCCCCGTTGCACTAGTGCTTGCTCATGGGGGAATGTGTCTCGGTAAAGTAGAGTACAGTCTATACTTGCTCTATAGGAAAAGTGTCATGAGATAACTTCTGTTTTATTTGGCACCGTATTAATAAAGATTGATTTTGACTCTTTTTAGCCGCTTGTTTTGGTTGTATTGAAAATATATCGCCTGTATATAACCAAAGTTTTTGTTAATGTTGCACTTTTTTTTTTTTTTTTGTTAAGCCTGAGCACATTCAGGCCTCGACTCTCCAAACTTTGTTTGTTGACATGATGAAGAGCCTTTAATGAAAAAGGGGCTCGAAACCGCAGGAGGTGTGCAGTTCAAGCCGTGAACTAATTAGCTGTTTGGTGATTGAAAGCTTGTGTATAGGAGCATGTCTTCCTGTACGCCACAGAGAAAGCTCCACTTTTTGGAATAACACTGCAGTTTGTTTGCCAAACAGTGGATAAGGCTGCATAAGATGTTTTTTTAAAAACTATTTTAATGGTCATTGTATGCCCTTTACACAGCCGGACTGTGGTATTTTGGGAGAAGAAAAATCAACAGACCTGTGTCGGACTAATTAGCGACGTGTTTTGTGTTTTGGCTGTATAGTCTTAGTGAAAGCTGTGGTTCACATGGGACTAAAAAGATGATGACAAATCGGTGCATTAAAAAGTGTCAAAATGAGTTGTCAACAAATCTCATCGGGGGAAAAAATCTAAATGTGTCTCTCAGTGCTTTGACTCCACGTCTGTGGCACTCGGTCCAAAGCCCAGTGGTTCCTACAGATGACGTGCATCTTTTTAAAAAGGCTTGCAGATGTATCATTTTTGAAAGTGGCTCTGTGAGATGCTATGACAGCTGGGCACGGTCGTTTTTAGAAAACGTTATTCACACAGGAGGAGCATATTTTCAGATGCAGAATAATTGTGCTATAGCGAGTATCTGGGGCAGCAGGACAGTGTATATGGGACTGAGTCAAAAACCGTGATTGCGAGTTCATTAAGGGACATGTCACACAGCGGTGTGGCTCATTAATGTGTTTTTAATAGTTTCTGGACAACAATGGGGCTCTCTGGCACAGAGGTATTGGGTATAGCAGCCTTTGATACACACACAGTACTTGTTAGTAGACGCATTCATCGTTGTTGTTTTTTTTTGTTTGGTATTTTCTGATTTGTTGACTAACGTTATTCAACACCACCTTATCCTTTTTAATACTCCTTAATTTTTAATGATTTATCTCCTGAAATCAAATTATTGAGATGAGATCAAGGTTTGAGATTTTTTGATGTTTTTTTTTTTTTTTTTTTTTTTAAACCGTCAGTGTGTTAGTTTCGTGATATGATTGTGTTGCAGTTCAGTATTCTGAGATTGTCTTTGCATTGTTTTATACCAAAGCGGAGTAATGGCCGAATGTGAAAAGTTTACTGGAAATCGTCATTATATATATATATATATATATATATATATATATATACACACTGTACACAGAAACCTCTCTGCCCTCTCAAACTAAAATGTCAAAATGACTTTTTTTTTAAATGAATGTTTCTTAAAGTGCTCTGTCACTTTCTGAAATTCAACCATGACAATTCTTCAGAGGGAAGAACCCAGAGTGAATGAGGACTGTAAACTTTTTAATTATAGGCTGATATTCAGGAAGCTTTGCTGCTCTGTTGGGCTGTAAAGAGAAACAAAAGATATAAAGGGAGAGAAAACGAGTGGGAGTGAGGGTGAGAATGTGAGACCGTCGGGAGCCGTAAGACTGATGATATCCACTGAGGCTTCCTGCCTTGTTGGGATGTAAACAGAGAGACAAAAGAGCCCTTTAATATCAACTGACATAAACATGTGGCTCATATCAATATTTTGTGCAGATATGATTTAGAGGGGGGGGCATACAGTTATATCTGTATATACGTCTCCAGGCAGCATAATGAAATCAGATTTCTCATTCCCTCATAAAATTCAGCTTGTAACGTGCATCTGTGTGCATCATGATGAATGTTGTGCATCAGCAAATATTATAACAATTAATTGTGTGTACTTTCTGCTTGAATCGCAAGCTTTATTTTGTATTATGGGCGGTTATTCATCATGTGGCCATTGTGTTGAGACGCTGAGTCTTAATTAAATGAATGTCTAGAATAAATAAATGGTCAACTAGTGATCAGAACAGAAGTGCAAGCTCTCACTCGACACGCTAAAACATCAGCGGTGGAATAAATAACCTGCCAGGGACAGATGTTGGTTAAACGTTTTGGGAAATGCACTGATTCGCTTTCTTGCCAAGAGTTGGATGAGATCAATACCTCAGGTCTGCACTGCAGGCAGCAGTTGGTTAGCTTAGCTTAGCATAAAGAATAGATGTAGGGGGATGTTTGTTTCTATATGTGTCGGACCACCGTGTGTGTTTAGGTTTTGTCAGGTATTATACTGTATTATACTGTATTAGTGCTATACCAGGGCGGAGGTGTGGTGTGCAGTAATTTGTTATAGAGTAGTTTGTTGGTACATTTTTCTCAGCTTGATGTTTCTATGACGTAGCTTCATAATAAATCTCTGTGGTGTAGCTTGCTAACCAGCAGTGAGCTTCATAATTAAAACTATTGTTTTAGTATTTTCTGGAGCTTGCTGCTCCCGTTAAGACTTTCTCCTGGTCCGGACAGGGTCGTAAAGTTTCCGTCATAATCTATTAACAGAAATATTTTTTATTTTTTATGAAGAGGTAAATTCAGTAGCATTAAACTGCCATTCGTTCATTTACATTTCTACATGCCGAGGGTGGTATGCCGCCCGTGTTGCACCGACATGCACCGTTTCCTGAAAGTCAGAAAGTCACACCAGTAACATCCCCTGATTCATATTTCTCATAAAAGAATATTCTGTCTTTCAAGCATTGTATAACGTTAAGTCTTTTTTGTCTAACAAACGTAGCCAGTCTGACTAATCGATAACAGATATTTAGAGCCAACTAACTGAGCGATACTTGTATTATGTCGGCGTGTTTAATAGCAGAACGCGATCACACATTAGGCGATATAAACGTCGCGGAACATTACCCAGGCACACGTAATCAATGCATACACACACTGTCATATTAGACTATCTGCAGTAATAATTCAGTTAACGCGTCCTAATTTAATTCAGTTTCCAGAATAACCGTGTGGTCGGGGCCATGGCTGCCTGTTTTATGCCTCCTTTTTTTTTTTTAAAGTTTCTGATCAATGACGACGTGGACGTTTGAAGCATCGTCGACGGACAAAGACAAACTAAAGCTCGTGGATCGTACTCATCACTGGTGCGCTTATGCTCTGCCAACACCAGCTGTGTCAGTGCTGAGAGGTGTGGGAGGGGAAAAACACTTTTAATGTGCCATTAGTCGGCCAATAAAGCATCAGGAAAGTGAGGCATTCATCATCCGCTTTCTACAAGGTTGAAGCAAAGCTTTCAAACTTTTTGTGAACAGTCAACTCAGGAACAATATCAATGGACTGCTTCACTTTTATTCACTCGCTGCGGACTTCATCGTGCTGGCAGCTCCCATTTTTTTGAAGAGGAAACACTTTTCTGTCAAATGCGCCCTGTTATTGTTTCACAGTTATTATATCTTGATATTTATGTGCTTCGCTGTTCCGCTGAAATGTCTTTTTAACAGCGAAAACACACACGACTATGTGAAAATGATATTCGGCGACAAACAACCAATTATTGCTCAAAATGTTGGTTTCTCCCTCACAGATGAAGTCACACTTAGTGAACGCCGGCATTAGTCCTGATTCTTTCAAAACAAGGCGAACGCAGAGCGACTGCTAATGGAGCTCGGCGAACACGAGATGTGAAGCCACTTTTCAATGCAGCAATTTCCATTGAACAGAAAAGATTTTGTGGGTCCTCTTTGTCAGACACCACTGGAATGAACTCTTTTCTCATCTGAATGGCACGTCCTTTTCTTTCTTTCCAGAAGAGCCGACGGAGCTGTTAATGCGATGTCTCCATCTCGGCTTATTGATAGAAAATGTATGAGAAAATGAGTGTTTGTTCAAAAGGCCAGTTCGTCAATATTCGGCGCAGAGAATATTCTTTTATTCTTTCATGTTAAACCTCTTAGTGTCTTGTCGCACTGTAGAGTAGAAGCAAAGGCAATTGATTCAGTGTTATTTATTACATTGACTTCCGCGTTATTATACTTAAATCAGAACACACAAACTAAGTGTGTCATGCTCCACTAACAGGAATATGTTTCAGACTGGAGATGGTGTTATAGTTCACATCCACTGCAGGTATTAAAGTGATGAAATATTGTGGGTGGCCGTCGCCATCTTGGCCGTACTCTGCCCATTTTTGGATTAGCCGTACATTAGGCAAAGAGGAAGATCGTCGGTTGAGCTGAGACGGTCTTGGGCGACGCGGTCGAGCAGACTTCTAGAAGCTAGCCTTTAATTATGCATAACTTTTAAGCCTTAATATCATTTAAAGCGTTCAGTTGTTGAGAATGGGGGGAAATTAGATTTAGAGACCAAAGCGCTTTTTGTACCGTGCACAACTTTACAGCCTTGTGCAACAGATGACTTTAGACTTGTATCTAAATTTTGACTCTAAATACAAAGGTCTATTTTTAACCAGAATAACTGAAAACACCTGTGAGCTGTACAGCCTTAAAATGAAAGAGTGCATAGTAACAGATTTGCTTTTTTCCTATTTTGCTTTTTAAATTACTATTATTATTTCAGTAGGTAATAAATGTACAATTTTTTTGATTTTCACACCTGGAGTCTTTGAGCTTTACTGCTTTATCCGTGTGCGCGTGTGTGTGTGTGTGTGTGCGCTGTCAGTGCCTCATACTGACGGCTGAACTATCCACCCAGCATTAATTGAGTTCACACACGCATTAGGTCGCTCTGGGGAGGGGGAAAAAAATAACAGGGGGAAAAAAAAAAAGAAAACACCCTTCGCGCCATAATTTCTTCCCTGCGTCGCCTCCTGACACCGCGAAGATTGAGGCAGAATATTAGCCAGAGATTACATTGACTTGAGAAAAGTTGTTTTGCCCGTGTCAAGCGCTCGGACTGACAGACGAGGACGAGCTGTTGGGAGTGTTTATCAGCTGCCGCCCTGGACAGAGAATGAGGGGGGGGGGGGGGGCAATCTGCTGCAGAAATCAGACGGATGGAGGATGAATGGATGAAAAATAAATAAATGAATGAATGATGGACCACAGAAGAGCAGAGACAATATTATTAATAAGTGAGAGAGATGGGGAGTGAGAGGTAGAGAGGAAGGAATGAGTGGATGTGGTAAAAGGGGAGGGAGGAGGGGGATGCTATATGTGTGAGGGAGGGAGGGAGGGAGGGATGAGTCAGAAAGTGATAAGGGAATGAGCAGGGGAGGGAGAGGGAGGGATAGAAAGAGTAAGGGAGGAATAGACTGAGTGGGGGGTAAGAGAGGGATGTGTGTGTGTGCATGCCCATGTAAATGAGAGCCAGAATGGTTGATTAAATTGATTTTAATTAAGATGATTAATTAAACGCAACCTATATTATACGTCAACTCTTAACACTGATGACCTCTGCAGAAATCTAGTTTCACATTCGTAATGTTCCTTCTCAGCAGACAGCAGATCATCTGGATCGCAGTAGCTTCCCAGATGTGATCTCTGTGCAGTGTTGGAGGATGAATGTGCTTTGGGAGGTCAACTGTCTGGTTTTTTTTCCCGCCGCAGTGGGACATACAGTGACAGGAGTTGACAATTGCTCTGTGAGTTGCACGCCGACTGAAGTGTCTTTAAGTTTTGTTTTCCAAAAGAAAAAGAAAATGAAAATCTTCTCGCATTGACACAACCAAACGTCAATTTGTTCCATCTCTCTGGTTGATCCCACTCCAGCCTCCATGGACTTTCTACCAGCTTCATTCATCCACCTCTCACACCTTCCTTGCAGTTCACAATAATAAAAAAAAATAAAAATGGACACATACCATATTTTTCTCCCAGCAGCTGATGCGTCTTCCAGCAGCAAATTACATTCTAACACGGGACACACAAGTATAGTGTTATTTTATTCGCATATAACATTAGTATTTTGCAGCAGCTCCTTTTTATCAGGTGCATTTGGTGAAATTAAGTAAATATGTGTCCTTCAATTTTCTGTATATGCATAGTTAAAAATACTAAATATTTTTCTGGCATACTAAATACTTTGGTATCATGGGCATTGGAACAATGACGAGACATATGTAGTGAAAACAACCTTCAAAACTTATCTTAGGGAAACATTTTTGTAAGACTGAAACTTTGGAAGCATTTTATTGGTTGGACGATGTAGTGAAGTTTATGGCAATTTAACCAGTATCTGCCCTCCGAAGAAGGAAAAGGTAACAAATTGCTGTTCTGTTTTGAACGCACGCCTGCTACAAAGTAAGAGCTGTCACCGTTATATTGGGATCAGAAATCATATTCTGAGGCTTTGTTGTTTCAAACAATGTGTGATAAAATACTACAAGGCGATAATGTTATTCCATATAAGGGAACAAGTCCCACTCTCTTCTCATATTTCAGCTGCTGAACAATTGAGAAAATCTTCTTAGATTTATTTCGTAACTTCATGATATTGTACACTTTAATGTAGACATTTAATGTTGCCGGAAATATTTTTTTTTTAAAGAGTGACCCATCCTCAAGGGTCAAGACTCGACTGCAGAAATAATACACCGTGGAGCTTGTAGAGGTGCGTGGCAGACACTGCTGAAGTTTAAAAAAATATTGAATAAAAGAGGAATTTGTCCTGGTCACGTTGGTGCAGCCTGAACAAATCGGCACCACTTTAAAAGTCTTTAAAACGCACACACGCATGCAGCGTGAGAGCCGCTGCAGCCGAAAGCGGAGCTGCCCAGAGAGCAGTTAGAAGATGTGTAATCAAGACAGAGGTTGGCTTAACAGCTCAATTAGCAGCCGTAATTAAAAAACACTCTCTCAAAGACGGATAGCGCGGATCTCTGACTTTCTCTCGCCGAAACAAATTCAACCTTTGCACACAGGGGCTCATGAAGAACTGCGTGTAGCGACATCGTTTCTACACGCACACACTGAGAAAATGACGCTCTTTCATGTATTCAGTGATGACAGAAACCAGGGAAAAGCTACTCATGCATTTAATTATTAATCGGCACCACCAACACACTCACGCCTACATCAGCTTATATACTGCTGCTGCCGTGAGAACACTTCCCGTCTTCAGCTCCGAGACCTGAAACAAACGTTTTATATCCCGTCTCAGTAGTGACAGAGAGGGGGGGGGGGGTGTTGGATTGTCAGTGGCCATGCTGATTGTTTAGTGAGCGGAGGGTAACTATGAGTTTAACCACTGAGGGGGTTATTAAAGTGCAATAAAAGTTTTCCCCGCGCTCGTTGTCGCGGTCTGTCTGACATCTGGAGCTCTGCTGTCAAAAACTCATTTTTCTTTGTGATTATTTCTCGGGAAGTGGACTTTGCAACAATTTTTGTCCAGTGAATTTTTGATAATACCCGACCTTCACGATCATGACACACTATTATGTTCGTCCTCCTGCTATTATTTCTTTTTAGTTTGCACGTCATGTTTCTTCAGTGCACCTGGGTTCGGTAAATCTGGGTAAAGTAAAGCCGATCAAATTCCAAACCTGTCAACAACTTTTTATTATTATTATATCAACACTCATGCACTACCTCTGCCTGTCTTTTTGATACACAATACTTTGCCTTTAACCTATACCCACCTTCTCTGTGTTCTTTTTATGTCGATATACTCGATCTACTAGTCCACAGGTTTGTTCTTTTACAAATCTTTCAGCATATGATCCATAATGTTCTCTTAGGCTACACCAGTTTGAGTTGTATGGAAACTTGTTTTCTCTCTCAATTTTCCATTTTTACCTGCAACCAGCAGCTCTATAGCTCACTCTGTCAGTGGCTCGGTCGGGGGCGTCGGTCAGTCCACAATAATTTCCCCACCCTTTCGCCATAGGAGGTTGAAAGTTGGCCCGCAGGTCAAGAGTTTATAAGGTTGTGTGTGTGTGTGTGTGTGTAAGCATTAACGTGTGGATGCTTGCATGCACGTGGTTGCAGCTATTGAATTTGTAAGTACCGGAGCATTTAGCAAAGAGTGTTTTGCTTCTGGCTCCTTTTGATCCTGAACCTCTGTGGTTTTCTGCAGTCAGAGGTGGGTGGATAAGTCACCAGAACCTGTGATGTGATTTCATTACAGCGTAATAATCCTTTACAGCTCGTCCCGTCCCACACGTAACAACAATAAATCTAATCAACAAGAGTGTTCAGCGCTGAGGGAAAACGAGCACAAACAGCCACTGAGAAAAACATTTTTATTTCTCTTGTCACTTTTTACTGTATCGTCTTGTTGCTTTATGGTTTCTCCCCACAATATTTATCTTCCATTGTCCGACTCCGAGTTTTTATCATCTTGATTTGTTGTTGTTGTTGTTGCTGTTTCTGTTTTTATTTCTTTATTTAGTTCTTTATTTCTTTCTTCCTTTTCTTTCTTTCTTTGTGAAGTCCTGTAATAGGATTTTTGTTTTTAGTTTGGATGTTTTATTTTTCAACCATACTCCATGCATACATTATTATTTTGCATGTCTGTCTTCTCTGTGTTTTATCATTACACTCATTGCACCACCTATTTTAAAGCAATCAACTAAACAATATTAAACTGTCCTAATTCCACTATAGCCTAGGCCAGCCTGTGCATTAATCCTCCACTACCTGCCGTTAACTACTTAACTTACGTAACTAACATACTTATTTTTACCCAAACCATGATCTTTTCCTAAACCTAACCAAGTAGTGTTGTTGCCTAAACATAATCAAGTACTTTGTTTGAATTCACAACATTAACCGAGCGTTTAAAACTGTGACAGTACGTCTGTATGTGAAGAGTTTGGAACGAGAACAGGGCGTTAAATGACACACGAGAGGCTTAAAATGCACCATGTGTCGGCTCCCCCCAGGGTTAAAGTGATCAACTTATTGCAAAGATATACTGTCTGCTCCAAGAAGTGAAAGTGAAGAGAACTTTAGTAGAAGTATTTTTTTGGAAGTGCAAAGCTTCATCCAAACTTCTTCATTACGATTTCTTTTCTCATCTAATTTATAACATTTTTACCTATTCAAATTAAATACCTTTTTACATTTCATTTTGAAAAGGAAAAGCTAAAATAATGAGCCGGCGGGGCTGAACATACTGAGCTGAGAGAGAGAGAGAGAGAGTGTGTAAAGATCTCTGTGTGTCACAAGAGCAGAGCAATAAATCAACCAAGCGGAGGATATTGGAGAAGCTGACAGCTGCTCATGTAGAGGAGAAGAAGTCAATCCTGCAGGTAGCTCCACAGACGGGGGAGGGGGGTGGAGATCGCGTGGTGTGGGGTGGGGTGTTTTGGTGGGGGCGTTAACATAGTTCCCACTAATTGGCAGTTTAAGACTTGTTAACGAATTACACCGAGGCTTATCAGATAAACGAGAGTGGATGACAGAACTCAAGTCAATGAACATTATGAGCTGTGAGTAGGTATGGATCCTCTGCCGGACTTACTGTACTGCCAGGTTCTGCTCTATCAATATGCATTTCACTGATGAAATGTTCTAAAACTGCGACTGCGTGTGAGGGGTTGTGAGATCCCAAAGTGGAAGTCTTACTGAAGTGTCTTTGAGCGAGACGCTGAATTCATCACGTTTGGATGAAGTCTCTCTGACACCCTAACAGGACGGTGATCAGCCTTATCTGAAGTCCTCGTTGTTAAAAAGTCAGAATTTCACTGAAGGGACCAGTCACAGGAGGACGGTCATCAGGGAACCACAGTGTCCTTCTGGATACCTCCACCGGGGTGTTTAATGTTGCTTTACTGAGCCAAGACAACACACAACACGCATGTTCCACAATGATTAGGGTTCATTAAGCAGAACCATGTGTGTGCACATATTTATATATGTGACAAGAATATGGTGTACGCACTGAATCGTTAGCGGCTAACCAGCTAGCTGTAACTGCCGCTGCCAAAATATACCATTTTACAGCCATTTTGTTTGTATTACAGATTGTTTCTGTCATTGCCAGATTGCCTTTTACTCAGGAAATTGAACAGTTGGTTTAGCCAAATCCTATTATTAAAAAAAGAAAAAGAAAAGAAGAAGCACAGCCATTTTAACACTTATCTAATCATGTCCAGCCATGCAGACAGCTTTGCTTTTATTTAACAAGGGTTGGAGAAATTAGTGCAGGAGTGGACAGGATTAACAAGCGAGAGATACAAAGTAGAAGGACGATGGGAGGAAGAAACAAAGTCGAGGTGAAAGGAGGAGAGGAGAGGTGGAACGTGTTCTAATAAGCCGCTGCTGACTCACATCATGCTGCCGGATTAATAATCAGCTCTGGATGGCCTAATTGAGAAATCTCATTGTCTTAAATAAGCGGGGAATGGCCAGCGGCCAAGGACACTAGAGGAAGAGCAATTTCCTATTTCCTGCAGCAGTGTTTTCATCAGTTATTGAGCTGCATTGATCTTTTCCTTCAGTGTACCGTATGGGAGTTTGAAACATTTCGAACAAATGAAGTGTGCGGAAGAAGCAGTTTGACGCTCAGAGCAGTGACGTTGTGATTGGAAAAGTTGACTGTTTTACACACACAACTCATTGTAAACTTATGTCTCCTAAAAATCAAAAAAGCAAGATCTCCTAGGGTCACCATGCAACAATGTGTGACAATGTATTTGGTTCTAAACATGTGGAGAGTAAGTAATCTGATAAATTGACTCGTACATTTTTCATTCAGAACTGAAATGGAAAAGTTTATTTTTGCAGGATTTGTTTTGTTCAGATTCACACGGCACAAACGCACAAAGAGCAAAAGTTCCTTCATTCACAAGCCGTTTATTTATTGGGAGTTTGTAGTAATCTTTATTGGACGTGTCTCTGCTGGTGATCAGATATAAACATCCATCTCATAAAGCTTTTGTGTTCATTTCCCCTTGTTGTTGAATCTTATCTTGACTTGTGAGGAACGGTTCTGTGTTTCATTTGGAATGAGGACTCGCGCCCAAACTTTGTGGGTGCCTCACTGATCTGGGGCCAGCTGAGGTGGAGCAGCACTCCAGAACTTGAATACACTCCTACACCCTCAAAGAAGCTCTGCTGTGGCATTTCTGTTGGCTGCGAGGTATCATTTCTTTGGACAAAAATGTAGTTTTCTTTGCAGTCAGAGTTCTGAAAAAGTTATCTATTCTCTGCTGGTCATTGAAAAGAAGAGAGAACCAGGGCTTTTCTCTAAGATAAATCTTTTTACTTCTATGTTCATTTATATTATTCTAGGAAGAAGTTTGCCTGCTGTTTGTTTGCTCTCCTGCTCAACACGCTCGCTGTCTATTTTACAATAAAATTGATATTTTTTTATTGTGAAATATGTGCTGGAAGATGTAGACTCATTCTCAGCATCCTAACATGAAAGTGCAGTGACGTAATATCCAGTAAGCATTGATTTGTAGGTCAGAAAAAGTCCAGACAGCTCGGCAATATGTAATCACTACACTTTTGTTTTTAAGTTGTTGTCTTTTGTCTGGAGCATGCATGTCATACAACGGAGACACACTCATCAACATTATTATTATATTAAATGTATAGAAACACCTTCAATTCATATGATGTGATTATGCTGGAGTTCTGATGGAATTAATACTGTTTTTAAGGATGTTTTTCATTCCTTTTTTTATTTGACATGAATGTTTGGCCTGTGGTATTGCTGTATGTCATGGTTTCTGGACTAGTTTCAGTTCGTTGTTATGGTTTTTGAGCCTGTGTTGCTTGGTTTTGGGAGCTCTGTCACTGCTTTGCATGTATGATTTCAGACCGTGTGTACCTCTTGTGTTGCCGTAGCCCAGTTCAGCCTTATTTTTCCCTGGACACCTGTCTTGCTTTGGTCACATTTTCTCTGCCCTTGTGATGTTGCCTGCCACGCCCTCATTGCCCATCTTTAGACAATCCTTGGGTTTCCCTCCTTAGATCTCTGTCTGTATATGTATGTACAGTATATACCTGTGTTCCCCATTGTCGCTGTTGCCGTCTCCAGTTGCTTTTTTGCATTTGGGTCCACCTTCCTGCATAACCGTGACGGTTTGCAGCTTTCTCGAGGACCGTTCATACGAACATCTTCACTCGACACTGCACTCCCTTGGGTCCGGAGCAATGCACCTGCCGTGACATTGCTCCGTCACACACACCCAGGTCGTGGCTCGTCGTTTATATTTCTGTCTGTCTGTGGAAAGATTTTGTCTCTGCGATATTTCTTTGTCAATATTCTTTGAATTGGACTCGGGGGCTGGTTATTGTTTAAATTGTTGCTCTTATGTCTTTCACGGCAATTTCAAACAATATCGCAGGAGGGAAAGGAGTCCCGGCTGTTTACAGTTCTGTGTCTGACTGAACTAAAGGTTTCAAAGGTTGAAATTCTGCAGCTCTCTATTTAACCGAGTAATGTTTAAACTGCAGCCTTGAGGGCACAGAGTGCACCGTAGGTTGTAGTTTTACTTCAAATTCATTGATTCAGTTTTGTTCTGGCGACGTGCGCGCTCCATCCATCACCGTTGTAAAAACACATCCTATCCGTTCAGAATGCTTCTTCCTCGACCACCCACTGTTTGTTTACGAGCAGCTGATGAAATATACGACTCTCCATAGACCATTTGAACCTTTTTTCGTGCTGCACCGTCTGTGGTTTTGTTTTTGTATTTGTAAGATTGCAATTAGTGAGCGCTGTGTGTCAAACAAGTGACTGTCAGCGCTGTAGGTGTCCAAAGAGAATGCAAAACAATGCATGTCAGCCATAAAATGTCTCTGCTCAGATTGCAACCATATGTGCCGGTCGACACATGTGTAGTTGTGCAAATCTGTATTTAATGACCAATCTATTTAATGCAACCCAGGCTAACTACTAATATCTGCATGTTACACACAAAAAGCATAATAACTGTATTTATATAGCACTATTCTAAACATACAGTATTTATGAAGTGCTTCACTGTAAAAAATAAATAGAGTGTAAAACTAAGTATAAATGTAACAATGTGCAGTGATAGAGGAAGTCAAATCTGATGTGTCATATCAGTCCTGATGCCTTAGTATGTGCTGCAGAGATGTAATGTACTGAAGGAGAAGGTTTTTGATACAGCTGTGAATGAGATACTTAAAGAAACATTAAACTCTCATTTCTCATATCCATTTAAAGGCATATCCTGGTAAGAGTTCAAACAATTGTAATTAAGTTAATTTCATTGTATCATTTCTGCGCATTTAGTTAAAGTATTTACTTTGCTCTTGTTGACAGATGTGGTACTGAGGAGCTTTTTCTCAGCGCAAAATTTTAACCTCATTTCCACACACACAAAAAAAAACTCACTGCACTGCTTCATATCAATGAATCTCACCTCTCCTATTGTAGCGCCGTCACAAAAATGGAGCCCCTAATGTCTTTAAAAGTTAACGCAGCAGTTTAAAGTAAATTGACGTGGAGGAAATGTCCTCCCTAATCTCCGTGTACTGTGCCTCTAAGTGTTGTACCTGTATTATGTTCCAAGGTGACTTCAACTAATGTCCCACTAAGGCTTCTGTAGGTTGTGTGAAGCAACTCTTGAAACTCTCTCTATGCAGCTACAGTGGCGAAGGAAAAACAACTCGACGACACAGCGTTGCAGATTGGAAAAGGATTTTTATTCCATGAATGCGGTCCCAAGTAGCTTTATTGAAAAATAGATTTTGGAGCTATAAAATATACTCTAGGTGCTTATGTCGATGCCAATAAAAGTGCCAGTAGCCCGGTTTCAATTCACTTTTTTTGATACGCATTTTTGAAGTATATGGAAACGGCAAAAATTCAAGGCATAACGTTGGCCAATGGAGGGGAAGCGGCGGGGGGGGGGGGGGGGAAATGGATCCAACACACAGAACAGGAAGGGTACAGGCATTTTTGAGTTGTGGTTTGAAAAGAAAAAGATCTCTGTTCGCTGTCACTTCTGAAAGTGAAGACTCTAACAAAGTAGGGACGACATTAAGTGATCTCTTTCAGTGAGATATAATAAAATGAAAACGGCAACGCATCATTCGGTGCTTGTTACCAGCGGCTGTGCTTTTTGTCACATTGACTGGATTGCAAGTGACTTTCCTTTCTTTAATCAGTTTGACGGGCCTCACCCAGAAAAAAAGTGTTGCCATTATTACGCTTTTAGTTTTACAGCTAAAAATAACTTGCGTGTCCTAAGCGATCAGTTTTCAGGTGATCAGGTGTCTATCAGACTCGTGTAGTGTACAGTAAGTGGCATGTTTCCTGTGGTGTTTGGATGAATCCCAAGCACCCGAAACAGCCAATTAAAGCCGGAGACGGCCACGACACACTCTACTATGCCTGCTGTAATGTTGTCGCCATGATCTAACTTAGTGCTAAATACAATGATTAAATGGACAGTTCTACTGAGACTAACATAATTGGATAATGATTGCGTTAAGGCCCTGATTATAATGCGAAATGAACACGGACACGGGCATCTTTGTTGAGTCGACATTGGATGTCTGTACAGGCAGATGTGTCCACACCTGCAGTCCCCCAGCCATGAATTTAGATTGCATGTCAACATCTGCAAAGAATTCTTCACAGACGACAAAATCTACATCTTGCACATTTAATGCGTAATTGCCGCTTCACGAGCACCTTCAATTCAAAATGTACAATCACATTATTTTTTGTCCATTTAGGTTTTTTTTTCCTCTGATGTTATTTTGTCTCGGCGTGCATAGTCCACAAAACAAGCAGGGTTGCGTGGGGGGGGGGCAAACAACCGGATGAGTTGTGGCCTCGAGGCTACCTAGTGTGTGTGAAGACGCTTTTCTGGCCACCACACAGTGCAGTATGGACAGAGAAAAGTATTCCTGCAGTGCTAATAGTCAGAGCTAAGCCATGAGCAGGAACCGTGAGAGCGTTGTGCCACTGTACTGTGTCTCTGATAGGGATACATTGTGTCCGCTGGAGCTTTTTTTACGGTACCGAGAAGCACATTTATGCTTCTTTAGAGGTACTTTCTCAAGATATCCAGCAATGATTGTCCATTATTGCTGGATATCTTGTTAGGCTCTGAATGAAGCACAAATGTCTAGCACGTTTTGTGAATACTGCCACAGAATGGCAATTATTCGAAGAAGAAATAATCTTGCCAATTGCGTCATGGCTGAGGGGCCAAAGAGTTCGACTAAACTGAACTTTCAAATCCAAGCAGACATATACAAGCCCATTTTGAACATGTTCATTGTTTATATGTATCAACACAATATGCCAACAAGAATCGTTATGATTATATGTACAGTACAAAATTATAAAAATGGAGTATAGGATTCCTTTTTACAGGAACTCCGTCACTATTTGAATGGAGGAACCAGGGTCCAGATTTAGATCTGGAGCTTTAGTAACTGCCCTCTAGAAGCTCCGGGGTTAGTTATTTTTCCATTATCTTGGTTGAACACAAATCACAGAACTGAAGAAAAATAACCAGAGAACACTCTGTAGACCCTCTCTATCTGCAGACAGCTGTCTACCCTTTATGGAGTTTTTAGCATCCTTTCGAAACATCCATTTGGAGATCAAATGGAACACGGAACTGTAAATTGCATTGAACAAAACAAGGACTCCTGATCTGCCGAAACTCAAACAGGGACGCACAGAGAACCACTTTTAGTTTCCGAGTTTATTTCCTGATCCTTGTTGGTTGAGAGAGACCATAAGTGTCTTGCATAAACCATAAGCTCTGTCTCCCAGTTGGATTGGAGAGTTGTTTTAATGTTCTTTTCTCTGCCCGGAGATATGTAGGCCATATGCTGTCATTGAGGAGCACATAAACAGGGTCACATTGAGCTACTCAATGCGTAAACTCACCAAACAGCACTTATCTCCTTAATGTATGTATAATGTATATCAGCCATCATATTCGTGTTGTAATGTGAATGACGGAAGGCAGCAGTGGATGTCAAACACAGGAAAAGCCTATTAAGCATGCATTAAAACTGCTGATGGCCTGTGTGTACCAACTCATTTCTGCAAGACGGAATAATATCTGCGCCAGGAGAGATCGAGAAGGTTATCAGCAAACAGAGCAACAACCACAATGCTCATTACTATTCATTGAAACCGGCATGTAAATAGAAAAAAAAAGTGGTGCATGTGAGACTCAGACTGCCAAGAGCTAATGAAGAACCTGAAAGTGGAAGCGCTGAAGAAGAGACAATGCTGGAGCGATGCTTATTAGTTGCTGTGTTCCTACGGCACTGCAGGTGCCGGCGCCGACCTCTGGCATCAATCTGTTTCAATCAAATGTTGTGGTAAAGGCTGTGTGTAGCATGAAGGGCAACAATTACACCTCCATGTACTGCTGCTATGCTCAAATATACAGGAGAGGTGTGGAGTTTATGACCTCGTGTTGTTGTTAGACATTGTTTCTGAGGGCAACTTTACTTGCAGTGCTCTGTCGCTTTGCCACATGCACTGTTAGGGCCCTGTCACATCAACATTTAAGAGCTTCAATGGATTCATTAATAGATGTGTAACACCATTCAGTTTTATGTAACCCAGCTCTGCTGAATAAGTAACGACAAAAGAGTTTTCCTCTTCGTATCCATTTTGCCACAAGCAAAACTTTTAATTAATCAACAGTAGCCACTGAAAGCAACATAGTTCAAGATTCAGAATGTTTGCCATTTTAGCTCCATTAGGATGTCAGAGTCGGTTTCAACTATATAACATCTCTAAATATGGACAGCTGTAACAATACACATGCATTTGTTATGATTACATTACTTATGACTGTACGAGTTAATACCGTCTGGCTCCAGTTCTGACACGACACCGGCGCCACTCCCTGACAGCATTCCCCCACACCCCAGGCATGAAAAGCTTTTTTCCTCCCAGTGGTCCTAAACGCCTGTGCTCGCGGAATTAACACTCTGAGCTAACAGCTACAGTAACCAGCTGATGGCAGCTACTGTTAGTAGCAGTTAGCAGTTAGCAGTTAGCGTTACTTTAGCAACAAGTGCAGCTTTCTATCCTTGAGGAAACTCTGTAAATCAGTCGGTCTCTTGAGGGAGGGGGGACAATCCTAACTTAATGTTTTGAGTCCTCGGCCATTGTCACACAGGGATCTTTTGTGGAGCATTACTTTAACTTTTACTTTAACCTCTCGCTCTCTCGCTTTTGCAATGCCCACCACTGCTCTCTTCACCCACAGCTGACCACAACTACCAGTGAGGAAATCAGGGAAATCACTACCCATCAATAGAAGTGGAGGACAGAAGCTAAGGACAAGTGGCAAAACTATACAGCACTTCTTCACAAAAGTACTTCTGTAGTGGACATCAAGTAGATAGTTTTCAAAGCTGGATTATACAAATGCATTTACCGACCGTTCTTCAGCTCCAAAACACCAAAGGAAGAACTTCCACTTCAGAGCAATAAGCTCCCAAAGCAAATCTTTCCCGACAACGAGCAGCTCCAAGCTTATTGTTCTACCTTTTGTAAAGCAATAAGCGTGCGGCAGTTTCAATTTAAAGAGACAACGTGCAGTGCATCAGCATTTTTAACGCGCATGGCAAAGTACACTGAAATGCTTGACTGAAATCTAAGGCTCAGTGAACCGTTCATAATGATGCAGGTTTGTATATGCAGCAGAATGTCCTGCCAGAACTAGTTCATAATTCAGTGTCTGACACGGAAATATTCTTTTATGTAGAAAAACCACTGAAACAGCATTTGTAGCATCGAGGGACGATGAGTCTATTTTAGGCTTTTTAAGGCAAAATGACCCAATGTAACCTGTTCTTCAGTGGCAGATCCAAAACGCTGTATTTCAGATCTCTAACAGAAAATGAATTAACAAAAACACCCTGACTGATAAGTACAACTAAATATATGATTGCCAGTTTATTTTCCTCTGCAAATAAAGACAAATTAATATTTTCTTCTGCACAGAAAATAAACTGGCTTTTGACATTTTATGGAAATTGTCATGAATACAGATGAATTCCAGATGAATCGTTTGTTGCTGTTTCCATGAAATGTATTTACATATATTTTCAGATATCAGCTTCTGTCTAAATTTTAACTGTGGACACTTGTGAACCCTTCCATCACATGCCTGTTGTAGTAAAAAAGAACCTTGCCTTTCCCTCGGTGTGTCTGTCCTTGCCTGTTCGGAGGCGCCTTTGTGTTGCGTGTCTTCTCGCACAGGAAACTCAGCCTGAATGGTCTGAATGTGAAGAGGTTCGCGTCGGTGGACCCCGGGGACTCTGCTGACAGAGAAACGTTCTCTCTCACACTTTGAAAAGTTACCAGGTCTGGGTTTTGTCTACTCTTGAATAATTTAAGACTCTCACATCCCTGTTGAGTGTGTGTGTGTGTGTGTGTGTGTGTGTGTGAGAGCTGTCTTAACGCTGCTACTGTCTGTCTGACCTTGTGGCTCAGAAAACATTCAGATGCTCAGCATGCCTTAAGGCAACAGGAGCACAGGTGCACACAGCAATGACGAGCTCTCTGAAAATAGTGTTGTGGACTGTGAGTCAATGAAGCATTGTCTCTCTTCTTTTTGAAGTTTTTTTTTTTTTTGTTGCAGTGGTTTACATCCCTGTCGCTATTCTGGTTGATTTATAACAATTATGCTACAGGATATGCCACTTTTAGAGGCGGCAATCATCTGCCATCAGGGATTTTTGTGTTTTCATTGCAATGAGTTTAAGGGCGTTGTGGGTTGCTTTTGGTTTTTATACATCTGGTGGCATTTAAAGAGTGCTCCAAGCACCCTGAGCTGAAAATAGTTGAACATATGAGCAGGTAAAAGCTCTTTATTAACATGAGTCTTTGATTTTGATGAATCAGATTTTGCCTTGAAGTTTAAGAGTCATTACTCTGATTTTTTTAATTGACTATAACTGCTGTTTCTCGTTATGATCAAACCGCCACCTACTGGGCTGCGCAGTGAATGTGGGAGTGACAAAAACTGCACTTTATCAAATGGCCTCTTGAGGCAGTGCTCCGTATCCATAGACCCCCATGGTAAAATGCCCAACTTTACGGCAGAAATAAACATGTTTTCAGCCTGGTGCATCTTTATATTAGCAGGGAGATGGCGATGAACTTCACAACGACTCTTCAGAAACCTATGGGTGACGTCACGGAGAATACGTCCATATTTTATACAGTCTATAGCTACAACGTGTAAACTGTGCTTGGCAAATCACCGCCCCCAACTGTCCAGCAGTGGAATTGCATGAACCTGGCAGCAGGAATGTGTGTCACGTTACCTGCATGCTACCATCTATATTTGTTGTAGATCTTTAAAAATGGCTTTGACTAAGTGTGTTTGAAGATTCTTTGGATATGCTTAGGCTTTAGGCTTTTCTGTTTTACCATCGGATGCCATAACGTCACTTCACAAAAGTGCCAACTGCAAACTTTTACAAACAAGCTGACTTTTTGACACTCAAAAGAGAGATTTTTTTGGTGGAGTGTCACCTGAAGTGTGTTATTTCCCATCTACCCTGGTCTTCTCTTATTGTTTTTCACACTTTCACCCCTCCAGACTCCTCTTTTCCAGGCCCCTCTATGTGTAATGGCTTCTATACCGGGGAGCTATTTTTTTTTTTTTCTTTTTTTTTTTTTACGAGAGCGTGGGATTAATGTTTGCCAGTGGAGGCAAATGGCCGTCCAGGGAGTTACCTGTCAGGACCCTGCAGTGTGCTGGCCTCTCCACGGGGCGATGGATGTTACACAACAGCAGGAGATGTCACCTCGGAGGAATGTGGGAAATGAGAGGATGAGGGAGGACATGGGGTTGGGACAAAGTGCTTCAGTGACTGTTGTGGTACCCAGACATGAGTCACAGGGAGATAAAATGGGTCAGTGGATACCAACCTGCAGAAATCGAGATCCAGCTACACAATGTGCGGTCGTGTGCGGACTAAAAACAATTGTGAGCTCACAATTTCATCCTGTCCATGGTGCTTACAGCTATACATGTACACCTTTCTATACTATATTATACACTAAGCGATAACGCATTATGCACCGATCATATCTGTCTAAATTGCTTGTGTACAGCTGTTGGAATTTGAGTAAATGCAGATTCCAGGTTACTCTCCCGATCTCTAAATATCCACCCATCTTTGATTTGTTCAGCAACTGTTCTGGCATTGATAGCTGTTTGTGCTGCTTGGAGGGAACAATTACACAATAAGACCTCAGTGGACTGGAGTGGACTGTGGGTATATCATCTTTCTACATAACTAGTAAGTTAAGTGCGTAGAAGACACTTTACGGTGTCTTGACTATTTTAGAAAGACCCTGTGGTTAAAACAATAACCAGTAACACAGTCAGTCTCCACGCCCTGTGGTGGAAAGTATCTGTCTTCTTTAACTTGGATAACTCGAGAGATGCATACAGTAACATGCCAGCACTAAGGACCATGACTCTTCCTTTCACTCTTTGTTTTAACAGATGTAATAATAGTGAAATCAAACCCCTCCACCATTAGCGTAGCACCAGTGGAAACCCCGTACGGACCCCTGGACATCCCTGAACTCCTTTTTGTAAAATGGTAATTAGCTCCTGAAACTTTTGCATTTTGAATCAAGTCGCACAGGGAGAGCAGGGATTTTCAGCCCATGGTGGATCCCTGGGATCGGAGCTCATTAAAATAACGACTTTTGTTATGAGAAGACGCACCGGTGTTCGTCTGGAGAGCCATTCTGGGTCCTGACCCTCAGCTTAAGAATCACTGCAGTAGACTCTGAGGCCGTGGTTGGTCTCTGGCTCGCCTCACACTAATGCACTCACTCCGTCTCCTGTCCTGAGGTCATCCTCACACTGAAGGGATGCTGCAAGCAGATAATAAGAAGCTCTACTCTCTAAACAATGAGTTTGCTTATACCTTCTTTAAGACATTAACTCCATTATAGCAACCTACATTGGCATAGTTGTGGGAGCAGAGGAAGTGCCCAGAGGTGGGATTTTGTTACAAGTTCATTTCGAAAATGGGGGAAACTTTTAGTGATATTTTTTTCTTGTGTGCTGCCGGGTCAGAAACTTGAAGTAAAGTGTTCATTAACTGAATATCGTCTTTTTACTAGGTTGTCTTTCAGTCAAAAGAATAACACTGAGAGATCACAGACTTTCTTGCTGAGCAATAAATGTTTTAGAATGATTTGACTTGTTAAATATGGAAAAGATGGCTGCTTGTTAGTCAGGAACACCATAGCGACTCATCGTGCAATGTAATATGCAGTAAAACCGCATTAATTGATCTTTTATCCACTCCAACATCGCCATTAAGGGGGTAAAAGTGTTTTTCGATAGTGGTGGAAGAAGACGAAGGTTAACAAAGCCCTGCTAGTTCTGTGATAAACACATATTTTCTTTAGCTGTGTCACAATAAAAAGCAATATACGTATCTGCCATATATTCTGGTGTGTGTGATTTTCTTTTTTTTTCTGTTGACAAAAGTAGTTCATAAAGAAATGTAAAAATAGTGAAGTTTTCAAAGCGGCTCCCTGATTAGCACAACATTTGTCACTGCAACAATTTCCATTTTTGATTAGCGCTGTGCTGTGCTTCATGGGAATCATCAGCACAGTTGGGGAACTCCTTTATCGAAACGCATTACTCTGCTGAAACAACATCAACATCAAAGCTGCACACAGGCACCCCCAGCTTGTCAGCCTAAAGTACAAACAAGGGCTACAAATCCCATACAGATTGAGATGCTGTAGATTTAGCTGCATTTGTCACAATTGATGAATTGAAATTTCACTTTCCTCCATTCTTCTTTTTGGTTCTACAGAACATCAGATTTTTTTTTCTGAGTATTCAAAGCCCACAGCTTTGAAACAATGACCTTTGGCTACATTAAGCTTCACATTTTGGTGCCCACACATATGCCAAATCATACAAAGGGTGCATTTGGGGCTTTCAGCAGCCCCTGCTGTGTGCTGAGCTACATGGATTTGAGTTGTTTCCCTCCCTGTAGCTTCTGCACCTTTAGGCCCAGCAGAGGGTGCACCACAGGGGACTGGAAAGTGTGTACAAAGTAGTTTCAGCCCACACACTTGGTCTGAAAACTTCCTTGTGTGAAGAGTCATCCCTGGATTCAGAGACACGTAGAAGTGGTCGAAGAAGAGACTGCCAGAGAGAATGACATGCAAACACATGTGAGGGCAGGCTCACTGGACACGCCACAGAATTCATTTTTATTTTTTGACGTCCATAATCTACACAGCCAGGTGTTTAAATGACAGATATCCTGCTGTACAGTGTGTGTGTTTTGAGTGTATTAACTGTACCTTCATTAATGAAGGCTCCCAGTTTCAGATTGCCCTCACTCTCTACGGTGGGAGGGAAAATAAAATCAATAAATCAATAGATACAAACACTGTTAATTTCTTCCCATGGAGCCGACATCAAAACTATTTTGAATCAGCAAATTTCTGCTGCCAGTTAGACCGATGGAGGCGGGTTAGCGAGACGAGTATTACGTCTCGCGTACGTCTCGCTTGCATCTTGCTTGCGTCTCGCTTACGTCTCTCTTCTAGTAGGGATTCCCAGTGAGTGTCTAAAGAGGGAGAGAGTAATTATTAAACAATCATCATGAAAAAGTAGTTGGGAAGTTTTCCACTACACTATTATCATGGGCAAAATAATTCACTATAACAATATTATCGCAATAGAACTTTTGATATTAATAATTCTCAATAATAATGCTGATTAGTCAATTTTTAACTTTGTGTGTTTGTCTCTTTTTTGGCGAATGATCCTTTATTCTATTCTCTTTTAACTAAAAAAGAGCCAAGCTGGGTCTGGGAGACATGTCCGGCATGCTCAGAGAAAAGCTCAGGGAAGTTATCTGCTGCTCTTCTCTACCTCTCGTACTGTGCTGCTGCCTGTCTTGGCCAGGACTCTTGAAAAAGAGAATGTTTAATCTCAATGAGGCCTGCCCTGGTAAAATAAAGGTAAAATGAAAAACACCAGGCGTACATATGAGGACGTGTTGGATGAAAGAGGAAAAGACGAAGAAAAGCATGAATTGCTTCCTGTCTCTCCTGATTTCATCCCTGAATGTTGCATGTTGGATCCTCAAGCACATGTCTGCAGGCTGTGATCAATGATCAATCCATCATGATCATATCCTATGCCCTGTACCCAAAGCTCCACGGCTCAGCTTTTCCTGAGCTGAAGAAAGAGATTGAGGCGTGCGTGCGTGTGTGCGGGCGAGTGTTTCTGTGTGTTGAGATAAAGCATAGGAACATGCCCTCCTACCCCCCTCCATTGTCAGACATAATCTCAGCTGTTAGAGGGATGAGTTGCAGGGCTTATTTGTGTTGAAGTCTTTCTGACGTGGATCCCAGTTGCCAGAGGTATTAAGGTAGACATGATGACATCACTCCAGGACCGAAGCACCAACAAACCCCCCCACCCCCACAGAGCCTTCAACCCACAATGCCCATGCCCCTGCTGAGCCCACAGGAAGAGACATGATGGATTTTAAAGTAAACTTGTGTTGAGTGTCCTGATAAAGCCAGGCACCAGTCAGGATCGCTGTTGCTGCAAACACATCATCACCTCTAGATCGTCCTTGAAAGGTATGTGAGGGATGTAGAGAGAAGGCAAACGACGTAATGGAAGAGTGTCGGAGATACATCCTCCGAACAGGTGTCGGGGGTGAGAGAAATTGAGGAAAAACAAAAGGGAGTGAGAATGAAAAGGAAAATGAGACAGGGAGAATTAGAAGATTAGAAGAAGGGAAAATAAGTGTGTTTAGAAGGCCTTTCACAACAAGCTCGGATTTTCGTCTGAAAAAAATTTGCACGGACGTTTTTGGAGACCATCCAGAAATGTCACCCACAGTTGATGAGGCAGTCCCATAAATATTACTATACTATATTAATAATACATACCCCTTTGGGTAATTATTCTTCCTTCTTTCTTTTGGTTGGACTTTCAGTCGGACTCATAATGATGGCAAAGTAATATTTGAGATGTTGAGCTGAAAGGGAAACCTATATCAATACAATTACATACGAAAAGTGTCCTGGTTTAAGGATGGCTACTGGTGCTTTTGCAGCCCCAAACATATCAGCTTTTGGCCTCTCCATTCACCTTTTTATAACGTAATACTTCTATGTTACATGGATGATACGTAATAAGTATACACACACTGCTGCACCAAGACAAACGTAGACCGTGAAGAGAAGATGTCCTTGTTCAAAATTGACTGAAGTCTTTTGACAAAGGCAAAAAAAAAAAAAAAGTTGCATGTCCTTCCTGTTTAGCACTTCAAATCCTCCTGATGTGATTTCAGGCGACAGAATGGGTTTAGCATCGATCCTAAGAGCATTAGTCCCCCCACAGTGCCCGAGATTGACTTTGGGTCGGACTTCTCCGACGCTCTCTGTCATGTCAGTCAGTTAGTTAGTTAGTTCCTAACTCGATAATTTATGCTGCATTCATGTCAAGCGGGAGGTCTAGTAAATATAAGTTTCAGACTGCTAATCGCTGTTCATGTCAACATCAGAGTTGTCATCTCCTCTAAACTTAGATGTATCGCCACCGTTGTTCAACATTATTCGAGCCAAATTTAATGGATACACTGTAGCGCTATTTTACTTTTATACCGTCGCACAACCAGCTCTTCAGTCACGCAGCCGCCTTGACTTTTCGGCAGATGTGAAGTCACAAACGTGGGAATCATTTCTGCCGTCCATACCGGATGAGGCGAACACAGCTTCAGTGCTGATAAAAGACGTCCAACGAAGGCTATCGGAGGGATCGCAAACTCTGATATTCAGACGTTTGTTTGTTTTTTTAACAAAGAATCTCAACAGAGCGGAGGTAAAGTTCAGTGTTGGATGCAGAAACAAACTGATGGCGAGCTTTGTCAACAAATAGTTTTTTTAAATATTCATTTTTTAATTAATTTTGTAGGGTAGAGCACCTGGTGAGACGTGAGACTTCTATTCTAATAACAACTGATGGTACTGTGAAAATAAATGTCATTTGGACTGCATTTGTGTGCACTAATAATTTCATTGGTGTTTTTTTTTGCTTGTTTTTTCTAACGGAAAAGTGTTCAGTGTTCCCCTGTCCCGCTCCGGATGTGCGAGGTGATGTGAGGATGTATTTAGTATTGATCCGGTCTGTCCCCTGTGCACAGACGTGTCAGGACTGTCAGTCAATCTCTTCAGAGGAGTGAGGCGAGGACGTGCCTTGTTGGGAGCTTTTGTCTGACTGCTCTGCACGAGATGTTGGTCCGTGCTGCCGAGAGAATCCACGTCCAGATTTGTTCTTAAGAACGTCATCAGTGCACCGCTGCTGTTTTCACCGCTGCTTTCAAAGCTTTTTTTTTCTTTTAACTCACTTTGTATTCATTTCTTTGTTTTGAAGTAACATTAATTTTTCATGGCAGTCTTCCAGAGATCGTGTCTCTCACCTTGAGTGTGAGTTATTATAATCACTGGGGGAATCAAAGTCAATATAGCAACCTTTGTGGCCAAGCTTGTATTTGTATAACGACTATAACACAAATGGATTGGAGCGGAGTTCTCTATATCTACATGACATCTCCATTAATGGACACGTTTTTAAAACATTTTTTTTGGGGGGGGGTTTAAATATATAATATTGGCAATGCTTCTGCATGCACCTTGACACAAAGATTATGCATTATTTTACCTTTTTTTATTACAGAAAAGGAGGAAAAAACATGATTTTTTTATATTTATAATACATTAAAGCCATCATTTCACCAACGCATTCAGCTCTGACCGGAAGTCTCTGCAGCGTATGTGTAAAGGTTCACATGCTTTTCCCATTGGACAGATGCACGGCCATATGCTAATGTAACTAGATAACGCCAGCGTCTGTTAATTCGGAAGTCATTTGGGAGACATGTTTCAGTAAGAAGCCCAATGGATTGCAGCTGAAGTTAAGTCCAATAATGACACAGTGCCACGCACACATACACTCGCATTTTTACACGAAACTCCTACATTCAAATGTCTGCATTAGATGGTTAATGGCCTCGGCATCAATAGCTGTCCGTAGTTGTTGTGGTTTGTCCAGGACGGTTGGCTGTTGTTGGCTCTCATCAGTGGTTGTTGGCTCATTCAGGTTGTTGAATTGGTGGTTCCTGAAAGGCAGCTCTCTGGCTTAACATTCAGTGTGATGGATTTTACCGAAGCGCTGCATTTTGTCTCTTATTATTTTTTATTTCTCGACATTGCATCTACTTTTTCTGAAATGTTACATTTCTGTCCCCACACAGCAAAAGCCGATAGGCAGACTACATCCATAGTTGTTGTATAAAATAATATACATAATAAAAGCATCAGAACTTAAATAGTACCTTTTCAAACATTCCAGATTCTGGACAATAATCATGTCTAATCTAACTCGTGTGATAATACGTTTGCTGTAAAGTTTGGCTTAATCCGTTTTTCCTGCTTTGCACCACTTATAAAATGTTGTACAAGCGCTGAATATCCAGGCTACGCTATGAGATTGATTGCACTGCAGATATGTGTTAGTAATAGAGGAGTTGTTTCTAAAGATGTGTTGATACTTTTCTTTTTGGCAAAGAAGCGAACGAAAAAATGTGTTTGACTTTGGTACCTGAAAATGGATATTTTCCATATTTAAAGGAATCATTTTTTTTTATCTTATTCCAACATGTTTTTTTCTTTCCAGAACATGTAATCCATTCCTGACTGCTGAATAATAGTATGTCACTGTATGAGCCTAATTCCTTTGAAATGTAACTGTAGTGACGGCAGCAGAAAATCCTGATGAGATCGATAAGATCTTCAGGCTTTGATCACGGCTGAGCGTTCCCGGCCGACAGTGTTGTGTATTGCCTACATGTTGAAGTGTGTCAAACTTTGAAGAGGGCCGCGCAGCACACGCCAGGACGCGAGTGTGTCCTCGATCCCAGACGGCTGTTTGAGGTCGTCACAGTTTTGTCAACATTTTCCATGTTTAAACGCGCGCTAAAAATTTTTTAATAAAACTTCTACAGGTTCTGAATCGCTCAAGTTCAGGTGGATTATACACGCTCGGATATCTGATCAACGGAGGTGATGATTGGTTGTTACACTCAGCTGCAGGTACCTTTTTTTGATCTCTGGCTTTGAGGTCATGTGATAAAAGAGATTTGTATTGGTACAGAGCTCTGCGAGGATCAAACGCTGAGCCGAGCCAAACTGAGGTACGGCCTCTCATGGGACGTCTTTATCTGCAGCCGGTATCTTAAGAGCCAGTGGAGCTGAATTTACAGATGCTACAGGTGTTCAGACATTTCATGGGCCTTGCTATCCTGTAAAGAAAAATAGCAGTCAGACCATGTGACCAACACTTCCATCCTCCCTAAAGTGCTCACAGTTTGAGGCAGGATGTCCAGATGCCTCTGGTGTATTTCACACTTAAAAGAGCTTTAAAGAGCACCCTTAAAGGGAAAGGAATCGACCTCTGACGACGTTTCTTGAAGCGGCGTCATATTTCAGCATCAGCAGGACTGTCAGATGTTCCTCGGGCAACAGTGTCCCCCAATCAGCTGCCATTTATGATGATAATAAGACATCGATTTTTTTTTTTACATGCATAGATGTTGATCTAATATCAAAAGACTAAAGAATTTAAGGGAAGAGTAATGTCATTAAATCTAAACAAAATAACTTGAATAGAGTGAGGATGCAATGTGAAAGTCCACTGAAGAGATGCAAAATGGAGCTGATAAAATGACTGCGTGTGATGTGAAAGGGACACTTGCAGTGAAGACACGCAACGTGAATTTGAAGGCGGTGTGATTCCATACGACGTTAATGGAAAGATACAATCCTATGCAGATTCACTCTCGTAGAGGCAAGGATCGTATATATATATATGGGTTTGAAAAGGTTCCAAATTTGTGTTTATCCTGAAGCTATTTGACTCCACTTGATGAGACCGGATGAAAAATGAAAGACACTGGAGGAAAATAAAAGAAATTGCGGCTGTTCCTGGTAAGCTTTGAAATCAATCTGACAGTCTGAGCTTCAGCGCTAACACACCCAGAGGCAGTGTGTGCTGTTAGCTAGCTACAGCTTAAATCTGTACAGTTAGTGCAATGACTGCTTGTTGCAAATAAACATGGACTGCAACACAATCCAATGGTCAACTTTTGAGTTGATAAAATGAGACAAAACTTCGCTTTAGTCTGAACACACTTTTCAGGGCTTAAAATGCTGGTGTCCCACTTTTATTCTTTTTATTTGTATTTATTTATGGTTGATTTTGTCTCACTTTTGTTTGACCTTACTGTTCGGCTTTCTGTTTTCATATTATCCTGCTTTTGCTTTGTCTGTCAAAGATGTAAACTCTGTTTTTTTTTTTGTAGGTGCTATATATAAATAAAGTTATTATTAGTAGTGGAGGTGCGCCAGCAGATCTGGTTAAATGTGGACTCGGTGACAGTCGTGTGGATAAAGGGTTATTGAACCAAATCTTTACCCATCTGGAACAATCAAAAGCGAGTAAAATCAACAGGAAGTCTGAGTCTGAGGGTGTTTGGCATTATGCAGCGTCAGGCCTCCGATTGTCTTCACAAGGTACGTCAGAGGGAGTCGCTCCATAAGATAAGATAGAACTTTATTCATCCCGAGGGAAATTATAGTGCAGTTGCAATACACAGCAGAAGACAGAATACGATTTAATTTAACATTTAAAAATAAGATGAGATGGAGTAAGGTGCAATATTCAACAAGATGAGATGAGGTAATCTCACCACGTCATGAGTTTAGGGTTAAATTCACAGCATGGTGTCGTCATTTTTTCTTTTCCGCTGCCTCAACTCATCCCCTTTTTACAGTTAATTTCTGATGCTTTACATATCTTTGACAAAAAAAAAGAGAAAGAAAGAGAAGACTCTGGTGATCACATCAAAGCTTTTCATGTGGAGTGGCTGACACTTACCCCTTGGGTGTGAATTAAAAACGGCACACATTTCTATTTCAGCACTCTGGTGAATCCTGTGCCACAACTTTGTAGCAGTCATGGAATTGTGTTTCCTTGTAAAATAACTGACGTTAAAGATTTTGTAGTTGTGTCCTTAATGGAGAACAGCAGTCGTGACAATGCAAAGAAACAAAGCCAGGCAGAGACGGATTCAGTAGGATTCTCAAAACCTGCAAAACAACAACAACAACCAGCTTTTGGGCAAAGTATGGCTAAGAACACATTACATAAAAATACCATAGATCTGAACTGCCATTAACATTCTAAATAAGAAACCATAGGCATAATGGTTTCTTATTTAGTGCCCTAAATAAAGAAGCAACATTTTTGCTATATGTTGTATGCTCTTTGAGTTACAAATATGGGTATTTTGGCAAGATGTGGTTAGTTTCATGGCTTTTGTCTCTGCCGCTGCGTTCATATATCTGAAGAATACCAGCTTTCCTAAATGTAAGAGCTGTATGTCATACCGTGAGTATGTGTCCGGGTATTGACACCGACCAAATGAATTCACTTTATCTTCATCGGATTCCATTTTTGTTGATAACAAGTTTCATCAGGTAAAAGAAAAAACCTTTGACCGTTCACAGAGTCGGGGCTGGAAGAGAGATGGGAAGTGTTGTGAACATAAAGTCAAATCAGTCTGAAGTCGTCCAGACATCAGGGCCAAACTAGGCCACACCAGGAAGAAGAGAAAAAACCCGACTCTCCCCATAACTCTCCCCTTCCTTATGCAACACAACTGCTGCCATGAACACTCAGCGCTGGAGTGTTTATTATTAGCTCCAGTCACGCCTAATCAGCGCAGCGTTTATGTAGCCACAAGTGTGGAGCTCGCCGAGTGTCCACAGAGGATCCTGTGGATCAAATGAAGAGACGGAGATGAAACTGATCGGACAAGATGGCGACTAAGAGACTTTATTTTGCAATTTGGCCAGAGAAACACGCAAAGACAGAGTAAAGTGTTGCATAGTTCTGCTAAGTGACGTCTCTTTGTCGAGTAATCCAGGGAAGTTGAGTATCGCTGACGTCATTGATGACACCCGAAGCCGAAACACGGTAGAGAAATTATTGTTCTTGGGTAAAAACAAATACATACTTCTGTTTCCATCATTTTCATGTTACACAACCACATGCACTGCGCCTGGTTAAACCGCTTTCCAGTTTTAGACACCAATAGTGCCATTATTATATAATGATACAGTTTTTCTTTTACCAAATTATTGATCTACACACATTTGAGTCATTACTCCCGAGACAATTCTGGATAATGTTAAAGTTATAACGTTTAAATAAACACTATATTGTTATATATGGATTACATGGAAATGATTATTATTTTGTGTTTTCCATTGTTGACGGTCATTATTCCCAAGTCTTTTAACTGGTGCAAAATACAGAAGCCGATATCAAAGATCACATGGACGAGGTCGTGTGTGATATATCTGCCTGTTTTACACGCTTTGACCAACACGTGGTTACGTGCGCACACGAAGCCTGGAGAAATGAACTCTTTTATGAACCAATTTGCTGGAAAGCGTTGATGCTTCATGAAGCCTCATCTCGCCATCGCCGGTTATCTTGGTACTGGCGAATATAAATAAAGCAGAGTGTGCTACACAAAACAATTGTGAAGGGGTGGGGGGGGGGGGGGGGGGGGGGGGGGGGGGCATCGCTGAGCCAGGTGGTGGTTATCAAGGTGAGGTCACAGGTCAACAACAGTGGCGGACATAACAAAGAGAAGGAAAAGCAATAAAAACTAAACATGTAAACTGACAAGAAAAGTTCAAAAGCAAGCTGAGGATCTGTGCGGGAGAATTTTGCTCACTTCTTCAGCGCCTGAGGAGAGTTTACTGATGCTGTTTGCTGCAGCCAGAGGCCTGAACGCTGCTGTAAGGTAGACAGCTCATCAAGATGAGTGACAAGCTTCTGGGCAGGAACAACAGCAGCAGAGGAGAAGAGGACCAGACTAACAATACAGTCTGTACCTGGAGGGCGAAAACCGGAGGAGAGGTGAGGAGAGGAGACGGGGTTAAAGAAAGCTTTTAGTCCTCTTGACAATCAAAGATGTTGTTGGTTGTGAGCAGCGGGCAGCAGCTCAACCGGAGGAGGGGGTTCATGATATTTTGGCAGTGGGTATTACCTTGTGTACGGTTGAGGCAGGTTTGATATACTGGAGCCGTGAATGCTTAACGAAGCAGTTCTTACTAGTTCTTAAATCCAGAACTAGAAATAAATGCGGGAATTTTCTCAAAAGTCTCATGTAAGACATCTCAGCTAGCAACAGAGCTCAGGCACACACAACTTTAGGCTTCCAACATTGTAAAAAAAAAAAAAAAGAAAGAGAAAGAAAACACAGCACAGTCATATATCTAACAAAATTACATTGTTTTTAGCCATGCTAGTGTCCTTAGAGGGACTCTGGTCCACAATCGGCAATTTAATTTCCCTTTTCCCCCCCTCACTTTATAGGCATAGGATGCTACCGAGCTGTGATAATCACAAGATGCTTTACACTGTAAACTGTGGTCATCAGTGTCTTCTTACCGCAGGGAGCAAAGCAAGTATTTAGGTTGTTGTTTGTATGAAATGAGTAGGGGGCTTCATCCAAGAAATTGGTTAGCGGAGGTGTTCCACTCTCCATGGCCTTTGTCGCGTTACAGTCTGTCTCTGAATGCTAATATTACGTTTCATGAATGTGTAATCGTTTCCTCTGATTTTTGCAGAGGCCGGGCGGCTCGCCTCCACTGGTGGACATCGGTTTAAAAGATATGGTCATGGTGAGAATAGTATTACATTTACTCGGCAGCTGGAGAGACGCTGGTGCTAATAATAAACAAGAGAGGCAAGAGTTTCACTTTGAAATGAGGGCGATCATGTCATTGGTGTCGCTTTGTAGCGACAGTGGGGGACTTGAAAACGGTTGCTTCTCCACAAAAGACAAACATCCGCCTCAAACACCTCAAACCTGCGTCGTTTATGTCCCTTCTTTTTATGTCACTCCGGTTTAGCGGATCATCTCGGAAACCAAAGGCCACACAGCTGAATCCGGCAGCCACCAGCCTGTCAAAGTGTCACCGAGCTGGGAGCTGAACTCCCACCTGCACCAGAGCGGTGAGTCACTCCGGGTATGTCTGTTTAGTTAGATGCATGCAAATGCAAATGGATGTGCACTGTCACAAGTAAGACTATGCCTCTTTTTGTGAGCTGCTTGGCATTTCCTGTCGATGCACAGTGAGGAGAGTTCACATCGTAGTTGGCGCAGCATGCAGCTGAGTGCTATTTAATTACTTGCTTTTGTAAAACTGCTGGGAGTGCAACTAATTTAGGTCTTGTTTGAAGGGTAAACAAATGTGCCAGAAGATGTCTCCCATCACCCTCCCAGCAGAGGAAGAGGAGGGGGCGGGGGAGGCAGAAGCCGATTCCTCACATATTATAATAGCCGTGTGAGAAGCTCTTGGAAGGGATTGAAGGCAAGCGGTAATAGTGACATTGAATGGTTTGAACTTTGCGTAACACCACAGTGAATATTCAAATAGCGAGGTGTGTTGCTTTGTTCTGAAACAATTGAGTGCACAGGCTTTGGATACAAAAGCAGGAGAATGAAATGGAAGTTTGCTATGACACTGAAGCGCAGCGTTTCAAGACCTGCAGGTGGAGGAGCGAGCCGAGGTGTTGACTTTCATGCCGTCAGATGTGCTGAGTAGACGTCCTGTGGTGGATGTCTAATTCTGGAGCGTGACGAAATCCTTTTTCGTTCGAATGTTAACATCCTGCGTCGCTGTTGCCGTGTCTGAAGCAGACGTCAGTGTCAGTGTTTCAAAGCTGCACAAAGTTGATGACAAATGTGGCGTCTGCGCTATCATGGCGACGCCTGATGTTTCTCCTTGTTCTTTTCTTAGAAGCGAGTTGAGCGATTTGCTCGTCAGGCTTTCAGCATTTGTCTATTCGATATTCTGCGTCGACATATTGGATGTGTTTTTCAGCTGAATGCAACTTCTTCTAATGGATTCCAATGGATTTGAAGTGTTTTGCACGAAGGCTTTGCTCTCAGGGCGTGGGTGCAGGATGAGTGGCGCGAGGGTGAAAGGAAAGTTGAACTGCGGGCTGATGACAGATGCGTCTCACTCTTTCTCTCTACTGGAGACGCTCCGATGAGTCTGCAGAAGAACACACATGAAGCCTCCTAGTTGTTGCTGGTCATCAAGCTGAGACTGATATTGAACAGTGCCTTTCTTCCGGCTCTCCATTTTACCTACATAGTTGATGGACGTTGCGTTGGGAACCAGAATATTTTTATTATTGATTATTGATTTCTAGTTTAATCGTCTATTTTAGGTTATTCTGACACTTCCTCTCAAACCTTTTGATACAGCAGTTCTGGATTCCCTTCATTTCTCTCTAGACTTATCTCTCTTCTATGACGTTTCCCTCAACTTCTGAATTATTGTTACTCGTCCAAAGAATATTTCCTTCTAAATCAACACTATATGTTGTCAAATCGTTGCCCATCCTATTTACCGGACATCGAATTTACGTGTTGAAGTGAATGGAGCGTGCTGATGAAGATGACTTCACTGACCATGTACTAAATGACTTCAGTGACCACACATGCACATTTTCTTTTTCCTTATTGTTGTTAGATGGTAGGCCAATAAAGTGAATTCCCAGAATGTCAGTGCTAGTGTCAATTTAATTGGCCAAAATGAGCTCTCAGGTGACCCGGGGAGGACCATATTAAAACTACTTCAGCTGCACAGTTACTGTATATGCATGTTGATGAAACCCAGATAGCTTCATTATCATTAAACTGACAACTGGGTAAAAGAGCAGAGTTAGCGCTAATGTACTGTGGATGGGTTAGGGTGGTGTATACAGCTTCAAACCAACAAAATCATATTGAAAATATGCAATTGGAATATTGGAAAGTCTGGTTAAAAAACACATTTCAGTTTCAGAAAAAAAAGTACTTGAAACAGTCTGACATAAACTCAATGTTTGGATTTTTGCCTACGGGAAATCTAAAAGAGACAGTGATCATGAAGGCAACTAGTGCGTGCGTGCGTGCGTGCGTGCGTGCGTGCGTGCGTGTGTGCTTTTGTGAGGAGAAGAAGAAAGAATTCAAGTTTCTGTTTCTGTGTGCGTGTGCTGCTGATGTCTTTAACCCAGGTTGGATGTCATTTCCTCTCTTCAGGCCGGCCAAATCCTTTCACTTCCCACACAAACACGCACGCACAAAAGAAAAACTCTTCTCACACTTGCTCTGTTTCACATTCATCCCCCCTGAAAACACGCAGATGTTCATCTACGTCAACAGTTCTTCACGCACACTTTCTTTTACTCACCCTGTCTCTCATACATACACAACTTTCTGAGGAGGGAGGGAGGGAGGGAGAGGACAGGGGTGTTTTACAAATTACATGCAGACTTTTTGCATCAAGTGTCAGCCCCCCCCCCCACCACCACCACCCCCTCCTCTTCCTCCTCCTCCTCCTCCTTCTTCCTCACTTTGCCTAACTCCTAAGTCAAACACACCCTCTGCATGAGCCGTGACGGAGTACGCTGCCCACATGGGCTGTAAACGCTCCAGAAACACCGAGTTTTTCAGTAGGAATATGTAACTGTTGAACGTGTGGAATATGGCTCAGACCCCGGCGGTAAAAACTCCACTGCGGAGATCCTTCAGCGAGCATGTGAAAGATTCCACCAACAAGGCTTGGGATGTCTTCTGGAGGAGTGTGAGGGAGAGGCGGCTGTCGGGTGAGTTGGGATGTGACGTGAGTGTCGATTATTCAGCCGGCTGGCAACTTGGAAGGGGGAAGTTTACACAATTTGGGATGGGAGATGAGGTTAAAATCATCTCGTAATGTAATGTAATAAGATATTACTGCATCAATATATACCGTGGTATATATATATATAGCATAATTTCTGAGATTGGCTACTCCAATGAACGAAGTGGGGCATCTGTGAAGTTTAACTTACTGCCTCTGATGTTATGTTGGGGTTTTCTGCTCAAACTTGAAAGCTGAGATGTAGTTCAGAGTCGTATACATGTTTTGGCTCGATGCATCTTTTTTTTTTTTTTTTTAAGTCTGTCCTGAAAAGTCCTCATTTATGTTTGTTTTAATCCATAATTTCCAAAAGTTGTCACACACTTCTTTCCCAGGACCTCCTGAGAAACAAAAGTGTCCAGAGCAGGTAGAGCTTTAAGTTTGATACATCACAAAAAAATTAAATAAAAAATGCAGCTTTCAGTCTCATCGGGGGACTCATTTGTTGATGTTAATAAAAAAAGCTTCAAGAACACCAGCCTCTTTCAAACCACATGTAAAAGCTGTGATAATATCCTCGTCAGCTCCTGCTTGTTTCTGGCCGTCATGTATAGTCGCAAGGCTGCGCCACAAAACCACTAGCATGTGAGCTGTAGCCGTGACTGATTGTGGTTTCACGTCTCATTGAGTGTTCGCAGTGTTTGTTGCACACTGTGAGGGTGGCTCACTTGTTGATAATCGCCGTGCTAAATGGAGTCCTCGGCTGCAAAGAAATCCAGCAGTCTCAGCATGTTCTCCACACTGAAAGCTATTAAGTCTCTTTCCATCTGACAGATCCTGAGAGGTCAGAAGGTCTCAGGTCTCAGGTCTGACACTCAACCTCCGCAGCAGGCGTCTGGCAGCGTTTCATCACTATTAACACAAAGCAGGTTTCCATAGATCAGTGAGGCGGGAACGCAGAGCTGCGCGGTGAGGTGAGAAAATGGTGTGTGGTTAAATTGAAGCTGCAGGGAAATGGTTTTGTTTTATTTCCCTGGAGGTAGATTTGAGGCCCGCGTGTGCGCGCGCTCGTGCACGTGTGTGCGTGTGTGCGTGTGTGTGTGTGTGTGTGTCCTTGTTAGGTGAGCTTGTGGCTTGAAGGTTAATTCACTGAACTGGCTGTGAAAATGTCAAGGTGACCCAGAGGGTGACACTTCGCCTCCAACTGCTGCAGCCGTGTGCTGAAAATCCCCCTAAATTCACACTTTCCCATAAAACACACACACACAGACCAAGTATGGGATATACATATGTTAGTGATGAGCGGGCTGCAGGACTGGCGAGGCAGGTTTCTGAGCTGAGAAGCGTTTAGTCACGACGCTGCAAAATTTAAAACAGCTACCTTCAGGGGTTTAAATGAACTTCAGTGATAATAATAATAATCCTTCTGCTGTATGTTAACGTCCAGACCCACTGAGCGCTTCCTAAACCTCAAGGAATTCCTCTGATTCTTTGACTACCTGTGTGTATTTGTCTGTGCAGATCTGTGAGTGTGTATGTGTGGGAATGTTATTTCTTTTTCTGTGTGTGTGTGTGTGTGTGTTTAATTCAGACAGCTGGTTCTGCTTTTCCTGTGAGAGCTGATACCTGGCTCCAGCTGTGTGTACACTTACATCCGTGTGTGTGTGTGTGTGTGTGTGTGTGCTTGGATTAAATCAACATGTGACGTTAGAGCAGTCATGCTCACTGATTGGCTGAGATGTATTATGTAATCATGTGCTTCATAATCCTGTAGCACAGTTGTTTGTTTTTTTTTCTTTTTTAAAGAACCACAGCAATGGTTTTGCATTAAACTGTGTGTGCTTTACATATATTTATCCACGTTTAAATACCTTCCAAGCACCCACTAATTTAAATTTGATTGTTAACTATGAAAAAGATTTTATTACATGTCATCTACACGAGCCCGAACTTGACCATATTTAGGCTTTAATAACTTATTACCAAAAGCAATCATCTTCCCAATTACCACCAAGACACACATTTGAAGAGGTGAAATTAATTCAGCCAAAACATTTTTCTGGGGAAAAAAGCAGCATCCAGTCGGCACTGCAACTCCAAGGATTTGCTTATTACTTATTTTCATAGATTCGTATTAGATACTATTTTACTCACCAGGTTGACTGCAAGTAGCTAGAAATCAGTTTTGCCATGTTATAAAAAAAAAAAAAAACTTCATGAGAAGAAAACTGGAATGGAGCACCTGAAGAATCATAACTTATGGCCCATGCCACTTATGCATTGCCTCCACTATTTCAGCAGAGAAGGCCGCTGCTTGTTCAGATCGTGATAAACTGACACCGTCAGCAAAATCCTCTGATTCTCATCCCGACTTTTTCAGTATTTTGGTCACCACCCGACTGCACAACAGACAGTAGTACCGCTGATATTATCCAAACAGATGCAGTACTACACCGGGTGTTTTTTGTACTTGGACTTTCCGGCGCATATGTAGTCTCTGCACACATGTTTTCTGTGCGGACGCTTGTTGAACAGCTGACAAGACACAAACACTGGCAGATCATTTTGCCATAAATCGATTGAAAAGTTGAGGAAGTCACATTTCTCTGATTGCCGTGTGTGTAATCTAACTACATCCCATCTTGGAAGGAAAATTCAACACGCACACACAAGACTTGTTAAAGTTGCTACTCTGGTGGTGGAACACACTCACTTTTCATAACCGAACTGTGTGTGAACTGAACCAGCTTTGCGTCTCTCCAGAGGAGCGACGACCGTATTTAGCTGCAGTGTGAACATGGCCTGTGAGATTCGCTGCTCTAATCCTCATCTCTGCCTCTCGCTTTGTCCTCCATTTCTCTTTCATCACTCACTGTCTCTCCGTCTCCCCTCAGGAGCATCTCCTGTCCGTTCTCCTTCGTCAGCCCGTCCTAATATTTACTCCTCCGCTTAAAAGTTGTCATAATTCATAGCCCAAATATGGTCTTCCATTCAAACCTCGCAGGCGACGCTCTTCCAAACGCAGTCTTTGCCAGACACACTCTGTAAACTTTGCCGTAACTTTTTCCTTCTGCTGGACGGACTCATCACCAATGTGACAGGGTGACGGTCTCCAGAAGCATCACATGCAAATTTGGAATTGAATCCAGAGGCAGGCACGTGCGGTCGGGCTGAACTATGTGTGCAAATATCCACAGAGAACATAATGGTAAAACACAAATTAACATAATGGTTTTGAAATAAACAAAAAAAAAAAAAACTGTCCTGTCCTGTATTTTTGGAGACGATGTCAGCGGGTCTAAAAGGACATTTTGAAAGAAAACTTCACCAGATACTTTAATGTGACAGGACTTATTTGTTGAGGTTTTACAAGGCCACCGTGCTGCACAGTGTTTCAGCTTGTGTACATGAACATTATTTATTCCTGTCATACTTAAAATCGAATCGCATATGATTTAACTCCAGCTCTCCTAATGTTTTTACTGTTTTTTTTTTTTTTTTAGTATTGTCTTATTTGTGATTCATGTTGATTGTGGTGAAGCCAAAGACAAGTTTCCACAGTGTCGACAATAAATGGTAAATGGATTGCATTTATATAGCTCTTTTGCAATCACTCAAAGCGCTTTACAACACATCAGCATTCACCCATTCACACACATTCATACAGAGCCAGAGGCTCACATGAGATAACCATTCACACACACTCACACACCGTTGGCCATTGGGAGCAATTTGGGGTTCAGTATCTCGCCCAAGGACACTTCCACATGCTGTCTGCAGAGGCCGGGGATCGAACCACCGAGCGTCTCCATCTCCTGAGCCGCCCAATAAAGTTTCTAAACTAATCTATCTATAAATCTGTCTTTGCACTTGGCGTGTGGCACTGCCATCATGCCAGCACATCAGCAGAGAGGCGAGCCAGGAAGTTTGGTCGGAAGTTCAGCGGCGATTAAACATTTCTCACATTTAGTATCTGCAGGTCACCAACAGTTGTTCGGAGATTTTCTGATTCTGTGTAATGAGGTTGTACTGAGAGCAACATGAACCCAGAGTCCTCATAGACTTAAACTTTTACTTTGATGGATTAACACATTTTCTGTAACTTGGTTGTATTTTTGTTATTTAGTATGAACATTTATTGGTTTTTGAATTTGTTAACACATGTTTGGATGCATTTACCACCGCTGGGTTTCTGATACTGGAGGAAAAACAAATTATTTAATGAGTGAATCATAGACCAACAGAAAAACAGCAACAAAAAAAAAAAAAAAAAGAAATGTTACAGCCAAGAAGGAAGCTGGGAGAGGGCACAGAAAACATGAAACGCATCATTTCCTGTCAGAGCTGTTCTCTCTCCGAAGAAGACCCAGAAGCTACCACATACATAAACAGACAACTAATTATGCAATAATTTAAAAGTTTAACAGCCTTACATAATAAAGTGGTTCATGAGGATAAAGATGATTAAAACTGAAAAAACGAGAACGCAGAGAGACACTGAGGCTCTGAGCCAAATGTGATGGAAGGAATCAATGTGAAGGCTGGTGTTTATGCTGCGGTGATCAGAGACGGGCCAAACTAAACAGCCAAGTGGGGAAACTGGGGTGAGAATGTGGGAAACACACACACACACACACACACACACACACACAAAACCCATGCAAAGTTCCTCATCATGTCTCTGCAGCTTTGACAGACAGAGGATAACTCGCACATAGTCACACACACTAGGACAGGGACTCTTTATCATCGGCTTTCAAACACACAGAGTTTTGGTTGTGGTCTCGCAACTTGTGCGGTAAATTATTCTGCTTTGGGGCTGAGGGAGCAGGATGAACGGAGAGAGGGAGAGTGCGTGCGCGTTCATCTCCATCCCCATCCGAGCTGCAGAGGGCCGTGAGCCACAGGGTTTTGATACACTGAAAACTAAAAAGTTTAACAAAAAGTATTTTCTACCTAGTTCAATGTCAGGGTCACATCAGCAAAAGAGGGTTAGTGAAGTCAAGTAAATTCACGAGGCCCATTGTGTATGAAACAATACGTGTTAAGGATCAAACCTTTTTGTGAAGTTTTCCAGTGAGCAGAGGTTTGTTTTTTGAAATGTTCTTCACCAAAACTGGAATATTTTGTCATAAATTGTTCTGAAGAGAAATTACAATGACATCCACGGCCACTAAAAGGCAAAGCTGGAATTTTTTTCTCCCAACACTGAAGGCAACAAAACCTCATCTTATAAAATATAGCGTGTGGCCGTGACGGCACGAGTCCGTCCTGAGAGACAAAGGGACACCTCAGTTGCTCTTCCTGAGGTTTCTTCCATTTTTTTCCCCCGTTAAAGGTTTTTTTGGGGGGAGTTTTTCCTCATCCGCCCCGAGTGTCCAAGGACAGAGCGTGTTGTATGCTGTACAGCAGGTGTACTCGACTTGCTTTGACCCGGGGGCCACTTTTGACAAAATGACAGGAGGCCGGTTAATGATTCCCGGACCTCTGTCTGGGGGGGGCAGAAGGTTATCCCCTGGCACTTTTCTTTCATAAACAAGCTTTATTTATGTACTCTGGCTCCCTATTTACATTGTGAACCAATTGATTTTCCTTGTGCATTATAAAATAGTGTGAGGGCCACCTGATATTCTTTCGGGGGGACATATTTGGCCCGTGGGCCACTGGTTGAGAATACAGATTGTATCGCTCCCTGAGGCAGATTTGTGATATTGGGTTATATATAGTAAATAAAATTGCCTTAACTTGACTTTGACAGGAGGGGATTGGGAGTTACCCCCGCCTGTAGCACTCAGAGCAGCAGATGAATTTAATCAACTTCTTTCATTGAGTTTGTTCGTGTTTGTCTTCTTTTTTTTCTTTTGGCATTCAGCATGTAGTTCAATCAGGACACTTTCTGAGCTGTTTTGGTTTAGACACATTATTACAGTTACCTGTTCATGCTGCCGTTCACCAGGCATTCACCAGTTAAACACGGGTGTGTAGGAGAAATCTTTCCCTCTTCACGTCAGAGCTGCCTGGGTTTCATCAGTAGTATTACATCACCCAGAGCACCGGGACCACATGCCTTCACTCGCTTCCTTTACATAACCATCTCTTGCTTTCTACTCCACACTTCTCTCTTTAACTTTCTCCTTCTCCACTTTGCTCTCTGTTTCTCT
>CALSCE010009376.1:4809769-4825267 GCA_943593645.1 Bovichtus variegatus
AAAAAAAAAAAAAAAAAAGATTCAGGTTTCTCGACTCCAACATCAGCTAAGCAAATATTTGAAAATTGTCCTTTTTACTGATAGGATTCCTTTCTGCACGCATTCTTTCAGAATCCATGAATATTTTACTGTTTGGAGCCCTCCAAATCATTTTTATCATTTTATTTGTATTTTCTCTGAAGATGCGCTCTGTGAGTGGGAGAAGATGAGACTAAGAAGCAAGCAGGTCTTCCTGTCCAGAATGAGAATGAATGACTTTGCTGCTTGAAGCTGAAAAGAAAATATTTCTCTAATGTTGCAGAAGATGAGACAGAAAGTGGCTTGGTTTTTTTGAGCCAGTGGAGAGCCTGTTAACACCAGCATCGACCACTCTGCGTCTTTCTCTGTGAGTGAATCTTAATAGTTTCGGGGCAAATCACAGAGAGCTTTGGGTTTTTTTTTTTTTTTAACCTCTCCACACTCCCAGAGAATGTCTGATGAGCGGGTGGAGCAAGTTAACATGCAGTTGGCAGTTTACCTTCAATTTCTGGTCCCCACAAAAACAGCAAAGGTGGTCATCCCTCCGTCCATTTATCCGTCCATTTTCCACCACTTATCCATGTCCACATCATGGTAGAGGCAGGCTAACAAGCCCAGACATCCTTGTCTGAGGTCACGACCCCCAAGTCCTTCTGGAGGATCCAGGCCCACAAAAAAAAAAACGTGTGCCCAGTTTTCTTAATGTAAGCTCACTTTGCGACGTCATTGAGAGAAAAGTTACATCACGCAAGCTGCCTAGATTCACCAAGAAATCCTCCAAATTGAACAAATACGTACGCTATTGTTTCTGATGCAACGCCCTTTAGTCTGCAAGGCGGTCAGCATGTTTCTGTGCTAACTAGATAGGACCTTGGACCTTTACTCCACCATGGAGACCTGGGAAGAGGAGAAACTACACAGACTCAATAGAGCAAATCACAAGCGTCCCATTTACAAAGGGAGGAGGAAAAAAGACGAAGGGAGAGAGGGACAAGAGGAGAGGCTGGATCTACTGGAGGACGGAGATCCAGAGCCAAACATGTGGAATGAAAAAGGAAACTCATGTCAGCTTCTTGTATCTACAGTCTCATTCTTTTGGTTACTACCCAAGTAGTAAGTTAGTTCAACTTGAGGTTGAGGTTGACTCCGCGGGCCTGGTTACGTCAGGTGATTTGGAACGTAGATCGAATGGTGAGTGAAAACCATTGTCTTCAGCAGCTCATTAGGCCTCGTGATTTACGCTCGGCTTTGTCTGTTAAGCGTCTGGCGGGGTCACAGCCACCCGACGTGATCTGCACAAAACAGGAAGTGCGCTGTTCAGTGGATGTGACCCTGGCAAGTTTTATAAAACCTCGTCAATCACCAGGTCAGACATGGTGATTTAGAGTGAGAGCATTTGATGCAGCGAGACAAACGTATAACCAAAACTAAACATTACTGGTGCTCACAGCTGACTTCTTAAAAAGCTTCCTCAAGCTTGATTGACGAGGTTTTATAAAACTTGCCAGGGTCACATCCACTGAACAGCGCACTTCCTGTTTTGTGCAGATCACGTTGGGTGGCTGTGACCCCCCCCCGCCAGACGCTTAACAGACAAAGCCGAGTGTAAATCACGAGGCCTAATGAGCTGCTTGCTTTGTTTACAGCTCTGACTGGGCAGTGCGGCGCAGAAGAAGAAAAATTGATAGACTCTTCTTGCCCGATGGAACAAAACAGCAAGGCAGTCACTATGACCGGCCAAAACCTTTTTATATATCGGGCCAACATAGCTTGCTGTCTTTTTATTTGACTGTCTTTTATCTGCCACCGAGATATTTTAAGGTTGAACCTGTGTGGTTTTGTAAAGTGGTACCGAGTGACAGTGGTGACAGTGTAGAAATCTGAGATGAAGCTGAGTGTTCTGCTCCAACTGCACTCAAACCTTAAGTGTTTTGTTGGCAATTTCTGTCTCTTAAAAAAAAAAAAAAAGAACAAATCAGTCGAATGCTGTAATCACAATAACACACAGCTCCTCAGTGGAGGAAGTCTGCTAAAAGGAGCAGGCCCCCCTCTTGCTACGTACACAAGCGCAGAAAACATTCGAACCTCTTGTGCATTAAGTCAAGTTAAATCAAAAGGAAAGATTGATACAGTTATAACATTACATTGTAGCAGAGGCACAAAAGAAGAAGCTCCAATGGTCGGGCCCATTTTAATAACGGCATTCGTTAAGCTCAATCTAACCTTTTTAATTTACGTAAATAATTGAAGAGTCTGCCTTTTGTCTTTACTCCGGTGATCATAATTAAAATCATAAGCCTGAGCCTAAGGAGCTGAAGAAGTTGTTGAATAGTTGTACAAACATACCTGTCGATTTGGCCTTTAAGTCCCTTTAAAGTTAGAAAAAAATACTTTTTCCACCTAATATTTCATACTTAGTTTGGTTCGGTAATTCTTATTCTTTTTTATTTTTGCCATATACTGCACCTAACCTCATCTTGTTAAATATTGCACCTTAATATTGCACCTTACCCCATCTCAGCTCATCTTATTTGAAATTGTTCTACACATATATATTGTATAAAACATTTTGCACTATTTGTACATTTTTATACATTTTTTCCATCTTATACTGTCTCCTACTGTGTATTGCACTAATTTCCCTCGGGATAAATAAAGTTCTAGCTTATCTTATCTTAATATGACAGTGTTACATTTATATTTGCTTTTTCTCATTACATCAAAGTGAAATATTCTAGGAGTTGTCTGTGTCGTTTTATATACATTTTACCCAAATTGAGCCAGACATAGTTGGTGCTTCGCTATCTATAGCTTGATATAACGTTTTGATCATTTGAGCAAAGTTTGTCCAAACAACATTAGTGTGTAAGAAATGGACGGTTGACGGGGTTAACAAGGTGTGTCTCCACAATGAAATACAATGAAAAGCACCTGAGATTGTATTAAAGCTGCAGAGGCACAGGGCTTTGAAGCGGGCAGCAGAGTGAAAAGAGCAAAAATATGCTGGAGGCAGAAGCCAGAATCTTATATTCCACATTATTTATTGTGTTGGTTTTAATATCTTGGCGGAATTGCGCTTTAGCGGCTTCCAAAGAGAGCACAGAGCAGAGGCGGAGGCCACCTGAGAGCCACAGAGAGAGCAAAATGGTTGGTTTTCTCATCACCTCGCTGTAGATTTTCAGAAAGGAGAGGTGTGTCAGTAAACCAGGGCGCAGCGCGGGAAAGAGCTTATCTGAAATGATTCTGCTCTTTTGCCGCAGCAGGGTGTCCTGTGGCTTAGAGAGTGTGTTTGTTAAAGCTAAAGGTACAACCTGTTTTCGTCCTAGGGCAACAACAGTTTTGCCAGATTCAATGTAATTTAACTCTCTTCAATCACGGAAAGTCCTCATTCTTATTCTAAGTGAAACACTTGTTTATTTTTGTGTTTGATTTGTAATCAATAAAGCAACCCCTTTGCTAAATACAAATCCGTGCGCGCTCACTATGTCCCTATAAGTGCACAGATACACGGCGAGCTAAAAACACTCCTCCGATAAAGGATGAAGACAATAAATAGCGAAACTGTGAAAACAGGATTAGACTATAAATTCAACGATGGTGAATCAGAAAGTTGCGGGATTTCATAAACAAGAGTTACGCCAAAGGTTTGAAGAAATGAGTTGGTACAGTAACAAGGAAAGTGCGGAGTAGATAAAAGATAACTGAATATTAGACCAACTGAAACCAACAAAACTAACAAAAATAACAGTTTAAAGTCTTAATGCTGGACCAAGTCACCAAGAGAATGCTGGAGATGGATGTACATTTCAAAATAAAAGAAATTTGAAATGCATTTTTTTTTTTTTTTTACATTTTGCAAACTTGATGCCCCCCGAGAGGGGTTTTCAAACGCCGTCTCTACCCATCCGGCAAGCGCTTTGTTTGAAGCATAATGAGATCCTTACAACATTAGCCTTCCGTTGAGATTGTGTCAAAGAGGTTGAAGATTTAACTCATTTTTGACACTGTGATTTGTGGTGTTGTTGTACTGAATTGCATTATGATGTCAGGTTTACGAGCACACGGTGTTATCTACAACCTCAGAAAACACCACAGAGTTGATTGAGCGCCTCTGTGACTCAACAAATAAAATACACAGTTTCAAGTTACATAAATAATTATTCCAAGGCTGTTGTATCGGGTTGCTTTAGATTGCACAGGTGTCTATGATAGTGTGTCCGCTCCCCCTGCAGCTTTTCATTTGTTTCTCTAACCTCGGAGCCGTTGTGATTTGAGACTGAGACAGTATCAGCTTTGTCAGATCCAGACGCTCTTCAACTAGTGTCTGTTTCAGCCACTGGGAAATGAAAATTCACAAACTTTTTGTTTTACCCGTCAAACCGAATCATCTTGTGCCTTTTGGTGCTCGTAAGCTGATTAGCTTTGTCTTGTTGTTTTAATAAATCCCTCATGAAAGTCCTGTGTCATTGTTCTACATCCTGCCGCAGGCCCTGTTTAAGCTGAAGCCCCAGCATGATTTGTGTTTTTGGTTTCCATGTCCACAGCATGGTGAGCAATGGAGAGCTTGCTGTTCTAATTTGCTGTAAAAGAGCCAAGAACTGGGAACTAGCTTTGCAGTTTGATTCTGCTGTTGTTGCATCTGCGCCTCGCTGAACGGAGGTTATGTTCATTGTCATATCTATGAAACTCCCTGGATTCATTTATCATTTGTGTATCTGAATAACCTTCCGTACCACTACCCAGGAGAAAAAGAAATGGCTGTTTATTTCTTTCTCGCTACTTTTCCAATCTTATTCTTACTCTATCTTACTCGTGATAACGATGCAGGCAACAAGTTGTTTGGGATGAAGCAGGACAGCAGCATTGTGTCGCTGAGGCGGACAGCAGCATCTCGCACAACGTAGCCCACAAACCAGGCCTCATTTGCACGTCTGTTTGAGTTTGCCTGTGCGCTATTGGTTGAGGAGCTTCAATCTGTAGAAAAAAAACTGATTTTTTTCCATTTTTCTTTTCTTATTTAACAGCTTTTTAGAATTAGTTGGTATAGACAGCTGAATAGATTACCTCCCCGTTGTACATACTGTGGCTAAAGCAGTTAAATTATATACAGTTATTATACATTTATGGCAGATTGAGGAGAGAATATTGGCAATTCCAACCACTTACTGACTTTCATCATGAAATATTCAATTCAAATTGTCCAAGACAAACTTTCCACATATTTAGTTTCTTGCTTCAAAATTAGACACATTTCACACAGAGGGCAACACACATTGGTGGCATTTGACACACTTTAGAAACACCCTCGCCTGTTGTTTTCTATGCAAGCTTACAAATCAGGAGCGTATTGCCCTGATGTTCCATTTTTTTCCCGTGTCAACTCTCAAGAAAAACTAAATCGGCCCTGCAAAATCGTTAACTGTGACTAAAGGACAAGACATGCAGCCAGCGTTTGTTGCACTTCAGATGTGTTACAAGACAAGTAAAGTTGGATTGAAGTTACATGTATTATCATTATTAATATTTATTCTATTTTCTACATTTTTAAAGACTGTGTTCTCATTCTCTAAAACTACTTGTTTTAGGGTTAGGAAATCTTCATGGTAAAAAGAAACAAACTTTTCACTCCTGTTGTTAGTATACGGGACGTGAACCATGCATTCTGACGTCCTCCCTAATTCATGCATTCATTTATAGTCCTATTTCTGGCCACCTGAAGAATGTGAGTCCAATATTTGCTCTTCTTTCGCTCTTCTTTTAGCTCTGGTTTGCTGTTCATCAACTCCTAGGCTCTTTGGCCTGCTAAAGTCATTGCTAACTTTGTCTTTCTTTCATTTTGTGCTGGGCAGACAGTGTACAGAAGATTAAACATGGCTTGTTTTCTTGAAACAGCTGCCTGCTGCAGCTGGAAATGGAGCTGGCGAGTGGTGACAGTGAACCATGCAAGAAATTGCCAAAACAATCAGCTGAAAGTTGCTATAAAAAAAAAAAAAAGCTTCAAAACGTTGTTAGAATTCTTGATGGGTTAGACATTTCCCATTATAGAAAGTCATTTGATATATTGTGTGTGTGAAAATATTAATTATTGCAGCTTTAAGAGTTTCCACTAACAAACACTACAGTCATACTTCTCATTCTTCTGCTCTTAATTTGGCCTCTCTGGAGCTCCGCCACTTGACTTGTGTTGTTTAAAAACTTCCAGAAACATTTTATAGTGAGTGCTGCTCACTGGCATTCAACATAATGTGAAGCAGAATACTAATGAAGTTACTTCTGAGCCCTGTTTCATGACTTCTTTAGGTTCTGTATAGACTTGACTCTCTTATACTTTCTATTTTTTTTTAGTTGCTTCATTAGGACAGCTTCAACTCTCAGATGGCCTGATTGGTTGGTACAAAGTAAAAATCAAATCATTTAGATTATCTGCAAATGGAAACATCTCATTACCTACGGAGCTTCAACATGCCAACAACAAACGTATACTATGGGTGTTTTGGGGGTTGATTGTTCACCGGGCCATCAGTAATGTAGTTTAGAGCTGAACCTAACCTTGTTAGAGTTTTCCAGAGTGTCTTCGGTTGACTGCACGAGCATCATGCTTAAAGCATTAACAGGTAAATATTGTTTTTCCCAATAACTTTCTGTTCAGGCCTAAATGGGTTTCGCTCGTTCTGGGATTACGTCTGCTCATTATGTGCAGCGGGAAATGATTCCCTGTGTGGAAAGACTGTCAGTCATTGATATTACAAATCTCTTCTCTATTCCCTAAACTGAGTATGCAACAGGAAGGCTGCAGTTCATACATGTATTCATGTGTTGTAAATGTGTAGTGATGTGAGAGTGTTTAGCTCTGTGGTTGTTCCTGCTCGCTGATACACATCTCACGTGATGATTCTCCATCACAGCTGTGGTATTATTTGATCAGATTATTACTGACGTGTGTGAACATATACACAGTCAGAGCATCAACAATAATGTTGACCATCAATAATGTAGAATATTCAGTGAAATAGAGCTGAGGCTCGAGCTCCAGCCACTGTTCGTTTGCCTTCTTTGTTGGTTTGTTTGTGCAATTTTCGAACTGCCACCACAGTTATTAATTGTTTCGCTAGAGTGACCATTCAAACATGTTGATTTTAATAAGAGCTGCCATCTGTGCTCAAATTGTGCTCCAAGAATTCGGTATTTATGAATAAATGTCTGTCTGCCTGCGTCTGTATTCAGACATTGCACGTAAGATATCATCAGTCTGATATTGGATGTGTTGGAGTTCTTTTGAGATGAAGTCTGTTGTCGGGTTTTTTCTTTGTAGCAAGAGGATGAGGCAGGAAAAGTAGTTTTGTTAATTAAACGCAGCAAAGCACAGTTGGGGATGTCATTTGTTGTGCAGGTATTTGGTCACAAAACAAATTATTAAAACAATTTTCAATTGGTGATTGCTCTAATTGTAAAGGTAACAGATCCTGAGGGGAGCATGAATGAATACCAAACAAATGTGCACGCCAATGAGTGCAATAGTTGTTTACACATTTCACCCACAACCACAACTGTCAACTTCATGGTGATGGCAGAGGAACCGGAGTCTTTAGGATACATTGTCTGGTAACCAATGAATTTCTGTACGTCACTTGTATGCAACACTGCATTTTGAAATGCAGCCTTGTACAGCAGGTACTTTTTAGTAGTTATACATTGAAATGATTCCCATAAAGCATTGCTGTTGTAAAAGGGGTTTGACGAAGCCTACACTTTTACTATGGTTAGAGTCAGCAGTCCTCCTTGTTCCATAGTCATTTTCTCTCATGAGTGTAGTCTTCTTTCCGAAGACTGTTCACGTGCACTTTTAGATGTTTTATTAAAGCTGCAGTCCCCTTGAGGAAGATCTTCACTGTAGTTGATGGGTGCTTTTGTGGTTTTGTGTCTTCTACCTGCCAGTGTCACCGTCATTCACGTCGTCATCTTTTATGGCTTCATTCTGAAACCGCTAACCCATGAGCAGATGCTAAATGGTTCCCAGAAAGATTAAGTGAAGCGTCTATATTCACTCTGCGTATGATGGTGTGTGTGTGTATGTGTGTTTGACTGACTGTGACAGGATTGGCTGTCTGAAAAGCAGCTCTGTTGTTAAGGAACTTCTCTGGCCGAGTACAGACTCTTACGTCAAAGAGCCAGAAACCGTTTGGCCCTATAAGGAGTCGGCCTGTCGGGCAAAGACGCACGTCTGCGGTCAGGTTTGTGTCAGGACGGAAGCTCCTCCTGAGCCTGGCATCTTCAAAACAAAAGCTTTATCCGCCATCGTTTCTCAGCTGCAGGGTGTCTGCTTTTGTTTACTCAGTCGTTTTTCAGATGAGTCAATGAGTTTTGGCATGACTTGCAGCTCTTGAGACATTTGAAATTAGTCACCTCTAAAAAAGGCTCATTATTTTTCTGCTCCTGTGAATTTGATTAAGAAAATATAAGGAATGTAAACACCCTTTCTTTACTTACCAATTTCTTGTAGCACATTGACGAATTCAGATTTCTGGTTCACAAGCTTTGGACAATGTTTCAATCTTACATGTGCCGGCCTCTCAGCCCCAAGGTTATTGGTTCCTACTGAAAACCTATATCTTTAAAAAAACACTTGACATATATGTAGTATAATTATAAAAAAAAAAAAGCCAAGTAATTTCCCAAAACAACTGGTCAGTGTAGTTTGTAGCAAACGTTACTCAAACAGGAGGAAATGGTGCATTTGTTCGGGACTATTTTCAGTAGCGGAATGATACACATTTGTTGAGTATTTTTGATGCGTCCGTGCATGTGTGTGTGTGTGTGTGTGTGTGTGTGTGTGGGATTCTGATTAATACATTGTTGGTTTTGGTCGTTTCATGGGATTTGTTGACAGTGAGAAAAACACTGAATATATTCAGACATCCTTTCACTGCTTTGAGCAACTGCCACTGAAGCTCTGTGTTGACCTAAAACTGGCACGTCACTTGCTACCGGTTGGTTAGGGCAAAATAAAATAAAAGAATCCTTTTCTCAAACACAAATCGGCTCGTGAAAGTGAACCAAATGGCAAAACATTTACAGCAACCTTTATGACGCTGTCATTTTAAGATGGCCACGTTCGCTTGTTGTTTGAATGCACCAATATTTCTTCGATAATGACCCCCATCTTGCCATTGCAGTGTCGTACAATTGGCAGCAAAAACAGTAGCGACAGAAATATACTGTGATGGATTCCTACAGTGACCAGTGCCTCCCTGCAATGCCACTACAGCCCCCTGAAGGGGCCAAAACCACAGTTTGAGAAACAACTTAAGGTAGCCCAACCAGTTTTCTTTTCATGTACACATAATGTAAATGAGCAGCACCCTGAAAGGTAGGAAATACATCTAAAACGTGGCCTTAAAAAGTTCTGCAATGATGAAAAGTTTACGACGTTTTTGATGCTAAAACATGCGAAACCTTGCGGCTTGGTACCTTTTTTTTTTAAAAGAACGTGCAGATCTCATTATAAATCTGCTCTTTAGCTCTCCTGATTAGACTTTGTTTCATTGTGCGCGTTCATTTCTTAATGTTACACTTTACATTCTTAAACCCAAACCTGCTGTTTTATAACTCTGGGTCGTCCAAATCATCCATCTTTAATAATGAGTTTACTTTGATGCCGACAGACGATTTGTCAGAGTTGCTGTGTGGGGTTGTAGGGTCCTCGTTTACCTGGAGGACACTGTCTACCTGTCTGAACCCAGCTGTGCCAGACGGATTCTCCGAGACGGCAAACAACAGCTCACAGTTTTAGTTAAGACCTCTGCTGTGGCCCTGAACGTTTTGCATAAAGTGATAGGCTACAGCTGTGTTACATGGCATTGTTACTCAATCAGATAACTCCCCAAGCCTCTTTCTTTGTACCCTGGGAAGAATTTCCCAAGTCGCTCTTTACGCTATAATGCTATCGTTCAGCATTCTCAGCTTCACAGCTCTTCTCTGATTGTTGTGTCGTGATGACTGTAATTCACAACCGTGTTGTCTCTCAAACAACCGACCAGATCACTTCTCCTAAATCCTGATAAATGAGCAAGAAAAGCGAGGCGTTTTGGTTTTTATGTGTCTCCTCTCTCTGGAATGCTACAGGATTGCAGCAGTTGCACGGAAAAGAAGCCAGAAAAAAAAGAGTGGGGATTTATTTTATGGCTGCATCTGTGAACTGGGCAGTGTGGCTCCCACATTAATCCTGATCCAGTTGCTCTTTTTTTGGAGTCCTGTGATACTCGAGGCTGAGAATTACTCGCCTCCCGCTGCGACATTGGCTCCCGCTGCTCGTTGGGGTGGCTGCAAACCCCTCCGCCGATTCATCTGTATGCAGAGTGAATGTGGTGATAAAGCGGAGATGCAGTACCGGCGTTGTTCCCCTCGGCGGGAGAGGAAGGGGGTTCAGACAGAAAGAGAAGAGAGGGGAGGGAGGAGTCAGAGTGAGGTCCAGTGACGCTGAGTCCACGGCGCCATCACGCATTTATGACCCGCCGCAGTTTTGTCACCTGCGCGTATCTGAGTCCCTTTTGTTCTTCCACTGCTCCTCCTGTTAGTTTTACCGCCACCCTCCCCCCTTGCTGCTCCACCTGTTTGGCCTCATCTTTCCTCCTATTTTCTTCCTGTTTATTGCCTCTTACATTTCCCCCTCTGTCATCATCCCCTCATCATCGCTATTGCATTCCTTTCTTTTCCTCGCCCGCTGTCTCCTCTAGTTGATAGAGGACAAACAGAAAACTCCACTCCAGGTAAACACACAGCAAACATTTTGAAGTGAAATCATTGTGTTGCTTGTTTAGCATTGTAACACTTTAAACTGCAGATATGGAAAATTCAACCCATTGCTGCAATAGAAAGGCTCAAAATGACATACCTGCATCTTCATTTTCATACTTGCAATTGCAACACCAGTTTTTTACTCTGCCTCTTTTGTCATCCCGTTGCTTTGTGACAATATGTACTGCCTAGCTGCATGACTTTAAATACAGAGGAACAAAACGTACCAGTGTATAACCATGTTTTCAAATCTTTTCGAGGCTTGAAACATAGAGAGTGCATCTTAGGAGAAACTGACAATTTCCCCCTAAATTGTTCCTCACTTTGAAGCGGACACCCTGGGGGGCCCCTTGAGGGACCCTGGGTGCCTTGATCTCTAATTTGCTACCTTTCCTCAATCCGCTGAGAGTCGAGTGTGTGAAAACCAACACAGTTTACTTCATGACAGCTTTATTAAAAACTAAACAAGATGTTCCGCTGAGTCGTGTGTGTTTGTGATTGCGTGTTCGGTAATGATCTGATATTGTTTTTATGGGTTTGTTTTGCAGTGTGTGTGTGTGTGTGTGTGTGTGTGTGTGTGGTTGTGGTTAGCCACAGGCCTGCAGGGTTTGAGATGTGTGGAGAGAAAAAGAGAGAGAAAACCCAGCCAAGAGACTCCATATCTGCCAGCGAGGGGATGGAAACCCAAAACTCAAAGCAGCCAAACACACACACACACACACACACACACACACACACACACACACACACACACACACACACACACACGCACACACACACACACATAGTGTTTGTGCGCTTTGTTGTAGACTCACCTCTGCTGAACCCTGTGAACCACGAGAAAAAAAAAAAAAATTAAAAATAATAAATTTGGATCTCTGTCTCTTGTCTTATTGAAAATCTGAAAGACACACACACACACACACGCACACACATTATCCTGAAATTATGAACTCTTGAAAAAGATGCTGCCCCAGCAAACTTTTTTTTTTGTTGGAGGAAGTCAACCTGCTACTCTTACCGTCTCTCACACCAGACCCCTCTGTTCGGCGACATTCAATTTGCAGTTAGCCCGTTTTCCATTTGCAGTTAGTTGGCTCAATGTGAGACTCCAGGGATTTGAGGAGCAGAGTGAAGTTGAGCTATTGTTGTGCTAGTTCATTATTTAAATTTTCTCTTGTGGAGACCAGATTTGGTGGAAGCGTGGAATTTGTTGAATTGAGAAATTTGGCAGAGAAACTTTGTTCTTGTGATTTGTCTCCTGAAATTATTAATATTGACCTCGTTTTTTTTTCACTGTAGGTGTGGAGGTATGCAGCGCTATTACATGTCTGTTGGAGGTTTTATTGAGCCTGTTAATATCAATGTTTAATATCTACTCAGGGAGTCTCCCAATTCTCATCAATACACCAATCATATTTCTGTCTTCATATAGCATTTTCTCTCAGTAGTAAAAGTATGAAAAGGGATCTTTTTTTAAATGTATTAATTAATTTATTTCTATTATTCTTGTTGTTTTTAAACCAGACGTTTACACACAACCCAAAATCCAGTCACCTTTTAAGCAGTTAAATTAAGTCATTTTAAACAGTATGTATAGTATAACCCACAAAAACATATTTTTGAGCGTGTGCACATGTTTGTGTCACATTATTTATGAAATAAAAAAATTGAAATCACAAAAACTTAATTATTATTATACGGTGTGAAAAAAAAACATACGTGCAGTTTTTTGGAGTTAAAAGACACAAAGGGGGAAAAGAAGCACATGTGCTCTTGTTGTCTGTTTTGTTTAATCTCAATTAATGTCAATTTTTATTCTTGGCTGGATTTTACGCCTCTGATATAAAGCAGGTACAGTATCTTAAAGTCATCGCACAAACTCCACCCAGCTGCTCTCCACCTAGCAGGGGAGCCCTTCAACAAGCGTTCCCATGGCCTTCATGTGTGACTGTGTTTGCATCTGTGCAGAGCATCTATCTATTTCTCTGCCTCTATCAAACTCTAAACAGTCCTACTTGTGTGTGTGCGTTGATGTTAATACATAAAACAATATGCAGATGTGAGCATCACAACATAACTTTGTTCCCTCACGTAAAGGTCGGAGCTAAAAGCTCATCTTGGCTAGTTTTCATAGACTCATCATCTCGCTCGAGGAAAATTGCTTTATAATTTTATCCAAAATTGAGACGTCCGCAATTATAAAAATGTGACAGCTCTATTGACATGTTGATTGCTGGCATGAAAAGCTACAACTCATTATTGAGCAACTATTAAAATGTCCCGCTTTAGTTATTTGTGTGAAAATGCATGTTGCTTTTGAAAGGATGCGACCATCTTCATAACTGTTATCTTAATCATCAGTGTCATCATAGTCTCAAATGTGCGCAGCTTCTCCTGTAATGGGTGGAGAAATTCAATAGAAAATTATCCTTGATGTAGCCAACCATCTGTTACGGCCAAAAGCGTGATTGTGACCATCATCATCATCAGTGCATAACGGAAAACTACCAAACAGAGCTGGACTCCGCCCAGCAGTGTTCACTTTTTTACACACAAATGAAAGGATCCTCTGTGTAGCTCTCAATGCCAATGAAAAGCTGTTGACAGTGTGAATTTAAATATCTAGTTAAAGTTCTGCCGAGGATTGGAGTATATCCTGAATTAATTCATTTTCACACCATTCATGTGAAAAAAAAAACTTAATTTTCATGGCAAAAAAATTTATTTAACAAAAAACCTTAATTTTCCTGAAAAAAGCTTGGACGTCAAAAAAAAATGTATTTTCTTGAAAAAAGCTTGGATGTGAAAAAATATTTCATGAATATATTTTCTTGAAAAAAGCTTGGATTTCAAAATACTTAATTTTCATGGAAAAAAAAAGTATTTAAAAAAAATACTTCAAAAAAGCTTTGATGTGAAAAAAAACCTTAATTATCATGGAAACAAAAAACAACTTAATTTTCATGAAAAAATCTTGGATGTGAAAAAATATTTCATGAATATATTTTCTTGAAAAAAGCTTGGATGTGAAAAAAAACTTAATTTTCATGGAAAAAGCTTGTATGAGAAAAAATACAAAATTTTTGAATGAATAAAGCTTGGATGTCAAAAGAAATGTAATTTGCATAAGTAAGTTGCAGCTCTGTTTGCTCAGACATAAACTCAGTATTATACAATATTATATATATATGTAATCTACGTTTCATATGATGTGTAAAATCTATCAGCATTTACCGTTTAGATGGCATATGAATGAAATGCTTATAGAATCCATGTTGTATTTGCATTGTTGATTTAATGTAGAGAAGGTCACATGAAGCTCAATATTAGCCTGTAATGTGTAATATACTGTTGGAGTGGTAAGCAGGCCTATTGTTTTTGGATATTTGGGGAGTCAGGTGGTCCGTGAGTGTTTTTTTATTGGTTAAGTGGTCCTTGGTCTGTAAAAGTTTGAGGACCCCTGGCCTAGACCATTGAGTGACTTATAGACAATAAGTAGGGCCTTGAAATCAATTATATATTTAACGGATATAAGAATTGGGGAAATATGATCTCCCTTCTTGGTGTTTGTCAGTATTCTAGCATCAGCATTTTGAATGAGTTGCAACTGTCTAATGTCTTATTGGGGATATCAGTAAGTAGTGCATTACAGTAGTCAACCTCACAAGAAAAAAAAGTGTCGCTGATCTTTTTCTAAATCTTGCTTCAGCAAAAAGTTTCACATTTTCGCTATGATTTCAATTGATGACATTGTTACAGCTTTAATTTTGCCACTGAAATTAAAATCTTGATCAATACTAAAGATGCAACACACTCAACTCCCGGTTAGACCTCGGAGAGTGGGTGCTAAATCCTTTATGTAGATTAAGTAAAAAGGAAAACTAGGACAGCACTCCAATTTGACTTGAAAGAATTTGACCAAGAGGAAGCAAGAGAGGGTTAAACAAGAGGGGCCCAAGAACCGATCCCTGAGGGACTCCACACATCAGGCCAATACTTTCAGATTCATAATTGCCAATACCCTCAACAAATCTCCTGATTCTAAATTTTACCACCTGAGGACCGTTCCTGAGAGCGTCTTTCAAGAAATATTTTGTAATCTTCAGTGTCAAATGCTGTAGTGAGATCCAATAACACCAGAACTGTTTGACTCCCATAATCATTATTCAGGTGAATGTCATTTAAAATCTTTATGAGAGCAGTTTTAGTGCTACTATGTGGGAAGAAACCTGATTGAAAGCTATAAAGGATGTCATCAGTTTGAAAAAAATTATTGATTTGATTAAAAACAACTTTCTCAATAATCTTTCTTATGAAGGGAATATTTGAGATAGGCGTGTAGTTGTTTAGTATTGAGGCATCCAGATTTCTCTTTTTCAGGAGGGGTCTGACCACTGCAGTGTTAAGTGATGCTGGAAAAATGCCTGAGAGTAGTGAGCCATTTACAATATGCAACAAATCCACTGCCAAAACGCAACGAAAAAGAAAAATGTTAAAAGCTAGTGTGCAGAATATCCAGTGAGCAAGTAGATGGTTTAAGCTGCTGCACTATTTCTTCAAGAGTTTTGTTATCAATCGCAGAGAATTCAGACATAGACCAATCTTTTTGCGGGAGATGATACGCTTGTAATATCTCTGCTAGACTGAGTGGAGTTAATACCTACTCATCTGTGTTCAATGTAC
>CALSCE010009376.1:4845267-4913675 GCA_943593645.1 Bovichtus variegatus
ATATATATATGTATATATGTATGTATGTATGTATGTATGTATGTATACATATATGTATGTATACATATATACATGTATGTATATATTTATGTATATATGTATATATTTTTTTTTTTTTCTTTGTTTTTTTTTTTTTTTTCTCAATGGAATCATTAAATGAACCATGAGAGAGCGTTCCCTCAGTGAAGCCATGTTGTAGCTGTAGATGACCACACGTGTAATAGAAGCAGCACACTGCTCTGTCATGGCAGGAACCTGGCAGCCGAACCTCTTCATACTTTTTCGATGTCTGTTTGTTTAATCAGAAATAGTTTATTGATGGAAAGCCAGTCACAGTAAATGAAATAACACTGAAGAAGACCTTGATGACAGTCCGTCCTCTCACCGGGTGACTCCGTGCATGCAGCCGTAGTAAGAGTTTACATCGATTATACGTACTTTGAGCAGCCTCTCAAAGAAGATTCAGTCTGATAAGGCTCAGTAGACTGAGAGCTGCAGGGTCAGGGGTAAATGACAAGACTGACATGATTTTATTCATAGGACAATATCTTTTGGATAGATGTTTGTTTGTAAGCTAAATGTATTCATCACATGTACTGAACGTGTGCTCTGATCCGACGCCCTTAAAGGCAGCGAGATGACAACATTTGTTCCTGTGGCTGCAAAAAAAATAAACAAAACAAAAAAATGTTTTTATTAGGATCTAACAATTCTATGGACGAGTCAATGAGTCATCTGACGACTGGGCGGAGACATTCCCGGCTGTGTATTTGAACTTTTACAGCGTCTTACCGTTACACTCCAAGTAAGCAACAATGTGATCGTCAGTGACCTAGTTCCGTCTATTCTGCAGAGAAACTTAGTGTATATATTTGTTTTATTCTACATGTACATCCATAGAGACATATTTACTCTGACACACAGATACTGTAAGAAAACTGCACACACACACACACACACACACACACACAACTAGGTCTTAAGACCACATCTGAGAGCCTTTTATCAGTTTTGTGCTGAAAGCAAACCCACTTACACAAACACACACACCGTAGAGCCGATCGAGGAAGCACGGCTCCTTCACTTTTTGCTCTGCAGGGTTTGTCTGCTGCTCTAATCATTTGGTTCCACCGAGTCTCTGTTAACGCAGCGTTAGCCTACATAGAGTATTTCTAATTCTTCCGCCTTTAGCACATTGGCCTCATTTCACTGTGGGTTGAAAATGGATTTTTATGGCAAAATGTTGCTCGACATTTTGTGCTTTCAAACCTGTTTCCGTAACACATGAAGTAGGGCAGTAAACATTGCTGGGTGCTCCAATAAAACAGGTTGTAGTTGTTGTAAAAGGCTCAACTTTTTTCTTTTTTTTTTTTTTTATCTACAATTACAAAGCTGAAGGAAAGGTCCATCCCCCCGAAAAACTCTGATGTCCCGCTAGCTTTTGGCGCTCACATTTATTTTCTCAAAGATAATTAATTCCTTCGTTTTTATCTTTTGTCTCTCTCTCTCTCTCTCTCTCTCCCTCTCTCTCTCCCTCTCTCTTTCTATTACGTGGTGCCCTTGTGTATTGTATCCGCTGGACAGTAACACCTTTTCATTTAATGTTGCTCGATCATATGGTTAGTGTGAATTATTTCGGCCACAATAATCGCTTAGTGGGAATCTGATATCAGCCCTATTGCGGTGCCATCTGGATAGGCCACATCATTAAAATGTTTCTTACAGATTGATGCGTCAGTAATTTGCAAAGAATCTGGAAAAGGTCAATATCATTTATTACGGGCGTATTTTAATTGCTGGATTCTTACTTGTAGTTGAGTATTTGTAGGTTGTATCTCTCGTATTGTCTCTAAATGTTGGAACTTGAAGCAGACTAGATTTTTGCACTTTATGGGGTTGGTTGATGCTTGAATACATTTATTGCTTGGATCTGAATTCTTCTTCCACTATATGCTGTTTGTAGTCTTAATGTCAGGGCAGGTGGCCCCTTCAGTCTTTCTTCCCTCCTCTTTTTCTCTCTTATCCTCTCGTACACTCTAGTTCTTTCTAGTCTCCTCCGTCCGTCTTTGCCACCACGGCCTCATCTGTTCTTCCTCGCTGCCGCTCTCTTATAGCCTTTCCGCTCATACCTTTAATGTCATGATCTTTAGCAGCCAATGATTTTCAATAGGGAAAGCTGGCCTGACCTTTTCGTCAAAGCCTCCTTTCCGAAGCCTCCTAATACAAGGAGGCAGGTTGTTGTGAGAACAAGGCTCCTGGCTTTGGTCTCCAGTGACGGCAGGATGTGAACTGTATACAAAATGTTTCGGGAAAATGGCTCATTATACGAAGTAGACTTTATAAAGAGGGAAAACTAGGTGAAAAGACCTTTTTTTTTTTATCTTGTGAGTCCACATCAGTCAGAAGGAGAGATTGAAACTTTGAATTTATTCAATAACCACCGGTTTTCTACAGCGTACACTATCTGCCCCGAGGAGACCGTCACAGATAAAGACTACAAGGTGAATGAAGTGAAACCTCGAGCAGCTGAAGAGCAGATATTTCTCCGAAGGAATCGGCGGAGAAAGACTTGAATACTGGACTGACATACAGCAGGTGGACACGACACCAACAATAGTGTTGCTTTGTGTCTGCCGGGTAAATACTGTTGCTAAAATGTTAATAACAACTTTATATGTCAGCTTGTTCTTCTGCCCCCTAGTGGATGACAAATTAATTAAAACCGTTGTAAAAAACGAATATTTGCACAGAATATTCCAAATCTTCCACTAGTGTCACTACAAACGTCTGAAACTGTCAAGTATCAGGAGTAGAAGCTCTGATAATCACTGTACACTGATTAGTAATTCATAGTTCCAATATCTATTGTATTGGCCTGAATGTAAGATGAACCCTGTTAAAGTGATTGCTCCCCTTTTTTCCAACACGTGTTTTTTTGAAGATATGAAACACTTTTAGAAGAGTCCTGTTAGGAGAGATTGCCTGAGATACCGTCGATCGAAAGAGAAGATTGTCCTCATTTGTGAAGCTTTCTTCCTCAGTAAAGTGAAACATGAAATACTTCAATATAACAGAAATCCCACATTTGTGTCACCCTGTCAGGCTCTTAGAGGCGCTTAAGATGAGTTTCTCTGGCAATTAACATTTTTCTGACTGTCTTTTTGACTTTTTGAGATCCTCATCATCTGTGAAAACCATCATTTTTGACAGTTTGAAAGATGTGCTTCTGCAGGAAAAGACGCCCGAAGAAGATTTCAATTTGTTTTGACTCGTCAGGAATTTATTTTTCTTCCAAACCAGACACATTAAAGCAACAACCAACCCATAATGCAACACTCTTGTTCGGAGCTGGAGGTACTCATTCCACTCTTAAACAATCTTGTGATTCAAATATGTAAATGCGTAGTCCTCGAATATATTACAACCCACACTCTTCCAAAGTCTTTTTCAAACTATCTGCTGATAAAAGGGCCAATGCAGAAGAAAACAACCTAATCCTGCATAACAGTGGTTCTCAAAATGGGGGTCGGGACCCCCCAAGGGGGTTGAGAGATAATTTATAGGGGGTCGACAGATGGTTGAGGAGAAAAAAACAAGACATCAACCTGATTATTCTGCAAATTTTACACACACACACACACATTAATTTAATTTACGGGCTTTAATTATTAAATCCAGGTAATGAACAACTAATATGTGCATGCTAATTATCAGTGACTTGTTGGATAGCTACTGAGTTCTGAATTATTCAATTTAAATAGTGTTTCTGACCTCCACTCTCTTCACCTGCCTTAACAACTCTCAAAAAAAATGCTGCCGCCAAGCTTTTGACCAAGTCCTCCAAAAAGGTCTCCCGTGACTCCCATTTTGATTTCCTCGCACTGTTTTCCTATCAAATTTTAGAATCCAGTTCGAGATTTGCGTGACTGCGTTTAAAGCCTTGCGTGGTTCGGGCGCCCGCCTCCGTTAAAAAAGGTAGTGCAGCCCTCAAGCTGCAGCAGGTCTCTGGGCGCCGCCGATCAGGGTTTGTTGGTTGCTCGCTCCAGGCTCAAGACGAAAGGAGTCCGTGACTTTGACGTTGTAGCTCCCAAACGTTGCAGCTCTGTCCCATTGGACTTGATATTAGATCTGTGGACACTTTTAAAATGCAGCTCAAGACTCATTAGTTTAGACTCGCTTTAGTTTAGTTACACTCTCACACACACACACACACACACACACACACACACACACACAATTACAAGATAATGTTGATGACGATTTGATCGAACAGTTCTGCTGAGTGCAGGAGGCAGTAAGAGCTGGAGATTAAATGCGGCATTAAAGATGATATGCAAATAAAAGAGGAGACGGACGAGTTGATGAACAGCGCAGCTTTTGAAATGATCAAATAATTTTTTTTTTTTTTTTGAAAGTCCAATGTCCTCTGAAGCTATTAGCAGGGTCATTGTATTTCTAGGTCTGTGGAAAGAAGATGGGGTTCGTAAATCAAATTACATTCCACCTTTTAAATTATGTTTACTTTTCAAGGTGTTATCACCTCCATTCAAGAGTTTTGAACTTTTTAAAGGTCTGCTATTTGCAAACTGCATTGATCCATTAGCAGTGTGCGAGGGTCCATATTATTAAGTCTGGCATTAAAGGCAAATGTCAGAGGGATTACAGCCCCAAAGCTCAGGTACTGACTCACCGTGGCAATTAAGATAAAAATGAATGTATTTTTACTGTTCCACCGAGCGGCTGCCTGGGTCGTCCGGTCTCATCCGTCTCACTGCGCCTCATTATGTTCACTGTGATTCATAGAGATCGACTACAGCACAAAACCACACTTTGGTACAGTATGTGCGACGTGGGAGAGTAAATTGGATTATACAAGAATTGCGTTGCACGTCCTGTAGTCCTCAGAAGCAGACTGATCCCGGTGCTAGAGGAATACGTCAGCAAAAACGTGTTTTTAGTATCAGACATGCACCACTGTGAGGTTGGAAAGTGGCTTGTTTGAGACATATAGAGCAGAAGTGGATTATGCTGCGGTGTTTTCATACGTTTCTGAGACTTTTGAGACTTTTTTGCTGTGAAATTGGATCAACATTGGAAGCAATTGTCACTCCTGTGAATCCAGGCTAAGTACAGCCGCCGACCACCACGAAGCTACAAACTGAGAGCCACCTTTTTCAGTCTGCTGCAGATGAATCTTCAATATTCAAAGATTGAAGTATTCCTTTGACAGTCCAGTGAACAAGAAAAAAGCGAGGAAGGGATGAGAAGAAACGCACAAAGAGAGGAACTGAAAAAGAAAGGGGAGACAGATGAATCAGACACAAACAGATAGTGATGCTAAGCAAAGGAGAAAGATTGAAAAACAGAGAAAAATAAAACTCAAGGAGAGACTAACGGAGAGAGATGAAACGAGAGATTGAGAGTGAAAGAGTTATTCACACGGTGAATATCCAGGTCACTTCAAAGTGCTAAGAAAACCCAAAAGCAAAGTCTCGTCCTGGGCAGACGGCCAAGTCTGACCTGCCCCTCCACTCCTTCCATTAACACCCCTCCCTGAACGGAAAAAAGCTGCAGATTTAGTGCAACTGCAGAAAGTGTATATTAAACATTGGCAGCTTAAATACGGCTCCCCATTAACACCTCAGAAGTGGAATATGAATCAGCAATAACGAAGCGGCCTAATTTTTTCTTGTTCCCGAGTTATCAGTCATTGTTTCCATCAAAGGTTTATAGGCCCCAGGAGGGGACAGCGGCGGTAAGAAGTCAGCGCCACTAGAGTAATTGGAAGTTTGGAGTTAAATGTGAAGTGGAATTAAGTTTTCGAAACAGACCGAGCGAGATAGAGGAAAGGAAGGAGGCACTGTTCTAGAAATATTGGTCCGCGCGTGAGACTTTTATGTTGTCGTTTCAATCACGAGAGCAGGAAGACGTCTTGTCGCTACAGCTTGGGGGGGAAAAAAAATCTCATTTCCTTTGTTGGATCATCCATATTTAATGTGCGGAGCATAAATTAATCTTTTGTTATTAGATATGTTTAGAGTCAACTTCTGCCTGAAAGACTTCTAGGATCAAAATAATCTTAACTCTGGTTGATTTTAATTGGATGAAGAAAACAAATCCCTCAAATCTTATTTCGGCCCGTGAAGTGGAACGTAGCAACGGTAAATCTGATAATGATGAACGTGGCATCAACCCCAGAAAGGGCTCGATCAGCTGTTTTGAATTGTAAAGTTGAAACATTCCAGCATTTAAAATGTCCCAAGAACTTTGAAGCATACTCAAAGCCAGTTGTCGGCATGCTATCACGCCGTAATAAAATCAGGACTGAGCGGCCTGCGTCCAGCAAAATTCGTCCTACAAAATCTTTAACAATCATACACATCATAGGTGCATTATCACCTCAAGTAACCTCGTCGTTTCCGGTGATCGGATGAAGAAGCTGTTGAGGTCACTCAGCAATGAATGGCTGAGACAGAACCGCAGAGAATTGAGACTTGGACCGGAGTCGAAAGTTGGAAAGTTGTGAGTTTAATGACCTTTTTATTCAATTTGTTTTGTTATTTGTTCGAGTAAATATGTCAAAAATAATAACACTGGAATCAACATATTAAAATATCTGCCAACTGTTGTAAAACATATATTTTTTCTACATTATTACACAGAAGCAAACATCTATTAACGCCTTTCTTTCATTCTCCTTGGCCCCCAGAGTCCACTGGCTTTTCTAGACTTGAAGAAGTAGCCGATTAAGTCATTTAGTGTCTAGACAGGGAGTGTTTCTTCCGATTACAGAGTGAGTTTTTGCTCGGCAGTTGAAGAAGTATCTGTTTAGTCACTGGTATTGATCTGCAAACCCTATCAACCCTCTGCAGATGGGGATTTTGTGCTGGCGGGCAGTAAAAATCTCACTTGCTGCTCCTTTAAAGCAAAGCCGAATGAGGTTGAATTCATAAAGTCAACAGGCAGGAAGGCAGGGAGTCATAAAGACCAACAGACAGGTACTCAGATGTACAGGACGGCGTGGTACGGACACGGGAACAGAGACAAACGGTCAGATAGTGTAATAGGCAGAGAGACGGGCAATCAAGCAGCCACGCAGGAAGGGTCAGTTAATCACGGAGGGATTTCCTGAGCAGGCGAACAGGACAGAACGTTCCGAATGGTGCGTCTCTGAAAGGCTGTTTCGTCCTGTAGACTGCAGCATGCTGGGAGTTCCCGTCATGCTGCCATGACAAAGACTGAGAGGTGAGGATGCTGGTGTCGTCACGGGAGCCCTCTTAAGGTCCATTCATAAGGTCCATCCGTGTGTCCGCAAGGATCCGCGAGCGTCCGCTATGGTCCTCGTGGCGCAAATGAACTCAGACCGTCCACGTGCAGCCCAAACTGACTGCGCACGCCCCTGTTTCGTTCACGCTCCAGTCCAGTTGGTGGCGTATGCACCTCTAGCTTCTCTTTGCTGAGAAGAAGAAGAAAAACACAATGTACATGAATGTAATTCTTTTTTAAAGGAATACAAAGACAGCCAAATGGCGTTGAACTCCTGGTAAACGGCGTAGCGTGGCGCGTGGATCGGTAAATGCGCATTTTGCGAAAATGCCAGGCCGACGCGGATCCTTAACTGCACTCTCGCGCTACCATAAATGGAAATGAGACTTCCAGACTGCTGCAGTAATTTGACGGTAATTTCCCTCTCAGATAATGACTTCCTGAGAAATGAGTTGTTGGTATGACGCTCACTCACAAACACAACACAAAGAGATCGAGACAAGATGCGACCCACACAGTGACATAGCGGCGCGACAGCACGTTCAACCCTTGTGTGGCATCAATAAAGCCCTTGTATTATCTTAAATACACACTCTGGCACTCAGTGTGTCGGACACACTCGGTGGAGAGAGAGAGGAAATCCAGAGGTCAGCCATCCTGGCTCTGCTCATGTAATGATGGGGGGGTTTTCCATTCTTTGTAAACACTGTTAAATGCCAGTAAGAGTTAACTTGGGCGTTATATTTATCACTAAGCTGGTCGCCTCTCTGGGCTCTGTGCCCACAGACTTGCGAATGATATCTATCTTATCGCCTCGATCTTGGAAAGAAAGCGTGTAATAACCTACAGCAGAATATGGCAGAAAAAACATCCAATTCTATAACGACTGACTCTGGGTTTATACTATATTTATTCACGTGCCGTTAAATTGTTTTGGATTTGCCAACATAGCCCCAACTGTTGTTCTACAGTATGTGTCCTGTGCTGTTTGCTGACCACAGTTAGCTCGAAACAATTCATCAAACAGCAATATTTGTGTTAATATTGTCCACGTTTCCGTTAAATAATAAAAGCAAGTCAACGATAATTGTACTGTACTGGAGAGCAGGACTTCCCGCAGAGTGAAGAGTATGTACAGTCGCTCTACAGTCAAATGTCTTTCATCAAAATCAGCCAAAATGTCAGAAAATATACACCGAGTGGAGGGTTACCAGACGGATCCTTTTTGTCCTTTACCACCGACGATGATATTTGTTCTTCATTTTCTTTCTTTGCTTAAATAAAGGTTAAATATATTATTAAAAGAAAATCATTTTATCTGCTAAAAACGTGGTCGGAGGTTAATACTGTGTGCGTGTGTGTGCGCGTGTGTGTGCGCGTGTGTGGGTGTGTGTGTGTGTGCGTGTGTGTGTGTGTGTGTGTGTGTGTGTGTGTGTAAATGCCTTTCTCTCAACCATCATTGCCTTCTTAATGAGGCTTCACTTGTCCTCAGTCCTCTCTGGTTGAGAACATTTAGTGCTGCATTCTGGTCAAACAGTCATGGCTGACAAGGGAAGTGCACACACACACACACACACACACACACACACACACGCACACACACACACTGACTGACTCAATGTTACCACCTTGTGTGGTTCTTGCATGTCAAGAGTTGTATGACTGTGTGTGTGTGTGTGTGTGTGTGTGTGTGTGTGTGTGTGTGGGTGTTACTTGTAGGGGTTTTGACCCGTGAAGAATTTATGAATGACTTCCACATCATTCTACAAATGCATTTCTGATTTGTAGGGGTAGTGCAGGAGCACTTCAATCCAGGCTTCTTCTCCCAGGCTGCAGGCTGACGACAGGCACTTTCCTCCATTTTGTCTCCTGCCAGTTTGGTGTCTTTCCCCTCCACTCTTGAATTTTTCATGGCTTTGTGTTCTTTGTCGACACCTGCTCCATTCAGCGGCGTGCTGGAGGCTTTGCAGTTTGGCTACAGCATCAAAAGCTCTTCTCTCTTTTGAATTTAACCTTGGACTTTTTGTTTCACTGAGTCTCGCTGTTCCTCTCCATCTCCCCGCGCTGTCGCTCAAAACGTGTCGGCTGAAAGATGTCACGGATCTCTTGTGTTGACTCACAGAGTGCCACACACCTGAAAAAGGGGTCGTCCAAAGCAGAGCGTTTCAGTGAACTCTCGGGAGCAGGAACCAGCCTGAACCAGATCAGTGGCCGGGGCTGAGCCTGTTTTAGGTTTTTAAATGCAAACGCATTTGTGGCTTTAGTTAAAAACGCTAGTGTTTGCGTTGAACCCTGTTGGACGACCATGACAGTGACGCGTTGAATGTTATGTTGGGTCTCTGTGAATTTAAAGAGCTCTTTATGAAAAGTGTCTTGAGATAACTTCTGTTATGATCTGGAGTTTTATCACTAAAACTTGACTGGATGGACTCTGGGCAGCGGAGTTGGTGAAGCCGGTGAGACTTTAGGCTCAGGACACAAGTTCCATTGATTTCTTTGAACTGAATAACAGACTTCAATTTATTTAAAGTGGACCAATGCACCTCAAACTCAAAAGTTAACTATAATCTTGTTACCTAAATAGATCATGCAGCCTTCAGGGTGGATACGAGTAAGCATCAATCTTCACACAACTAATAGCATTTCTTATGATAGCATAGATGTAACTGATGACATTGACAGTACCACGTGTGTCACCAATAAAGTCATTAATAACGCAGGTGTAACTAAAACCAACTGCAGCGCAGGGGTAACTAATAATATTGATAATAGAAATTGGTTATTCTTCGGGGCCTAGTCCACACGTACACAGGTATGGTTTTAAAAGTACTGTCGTGAAAAAGAAATCTGTCGACTGAAAAAGAACTTTCTGAAAACCTTCACCCTGGAAGGACATTTTCCAAACAGCTGTTGGGTGCGAAAGGCGTTTTAAAGAACTCCTGTTTACGTGTTGGACTACGCTTTGGACTTTTAAGGCTCATGTTTGGTTTTTGAGAGCAGAAATGAGGCTCCAGGTTTACCTTCTTTTTCCTTCACCAATGTCCACACTTGGACTCAGAGGAGGTTGTCAAACACTCCACCAGTACAGGCCAACTGTCACACTGGGTGTTTAGAGGAATTTTGGAACAATGATCGCGCTGAAAGCCTGGTAATAATATCTCTCAACGTCGTGCCAGGGGCTCTGCTGACCTTTGGCAATGTCCCCAGGTTTCCATCCACTGCCCAGAACAAAACAACAGATAACGCTTTATTTATAGTGTGTGTCAACAAGTACAGTTGGAAGGGTCATCTGTGGGGCTGTGACTCAGCGGGATAAGGCGTCTGTCGAACTTTGCGTGAGATGCTGCAAGGGCAAGGCAGCTTATTTTGTAATCATACTTCAATAAATTGCTTTGTACATAACTCAGTCCCTCGTCTTTATTTTTATTCTTTATATTTATTTTCTAGTAAAAGCTGGCAGGATGACCAAGAGTGTGTTGACGCCGCATTATTACACCTATGTGTGGGCTCTCAAGCTAAAAGCAGCAGTGATTTTTAACAAATCACCATTAATCTAGTGTTGGTTTGAATTTAAACGCATGGAATCATTTTTTCTTAATTTCCTTTCTTCTTAAACCATCTGAGGAAGATCTTCTGAGCGTGCAGGGTGTTTTCAGTCGCAGCTTCACTTCCAAACAGGTGCAGACATTCACATCTGCCCATTCCTAATATACTCCTCTGTAGCTGGCTATTCATCAAATAGGAAAACATGGCTGACAGTATGGTAATGTTCGGGTTTTAGCATGGAAATAAGGATGAACTCTGGAAGAAGATAACAAGATGGCAAGTAGAAAGCAATCCATCAAGTAAATCCCCAAACAGCCATTTCTGCTTGTTATATCAACAACATTGGAGATGGAGCTGAATGGGCATTTTGCAACAAACGGCTCTCATCTATCAGTTAAGTGGAGCAGTTGGTGCCTCAAACTTCAGACTTACTTTTTTTTACGTCTTTTGGGGATTTTTTTTTCTCCCAATTTGAAACGCCTAATTTGATATGTACTGCAGTATTTGCCCCTGCTAACTGTACTGTTAGCCGTGCAGCAGTGAAGTGGAAATGAAGGATGGCCTTTATTATACTGACATAACGGCACCTGCTCTTTTATTGTACTTACACCAGAGTTTAGCCTGACAATCAGACAGAAATACCATTTAGTTTCACTTCATTCATTCAGTTATTGCGTTAACATTAGACATTATCTCTATGGGAGCATTTTGTTTTACCCTAATGTGATGTCTTCAATCCGCCATCATCATTCTGAGTGGATTTTAAAGTTTTTTTGTTTGCTACCATAGCTAGCTGGTTATGTATGAAGTCCACATCCACATTCTTACCGGAATAGTTCACCTAAATACAATAATAACTGTATATAGTACCTACCTCCCCATTGGCTCTCAGGTCGTCAATTCAAAGCATGCACGACAAATTCTTTCTCGGGGGCATGATCCAGAAATGTTGAACTATTTAAGCAGTAGCTTAGTGAAAATAGTTGTGTTTGGATTTCCATGAGTCCACAAAATAGATGCAAGACACTTAAATGATGCAGCACAGGGATTTTCAGAGCTTTGTCGGGACATTTGTGACCTTTTTGGGGTTCGTAGACGCTTTAATTTGTAGGGCGCTCCGCTGTCCTTAACGCCATTCAATAGAAAACTTTTTTCTGGGACCGTAGAGAGCCTTTAGGAGGTGAGAACTAGAATTTTGAATTGCCGAACCAATCGGAGAGGTGAACAGCACATTCGGAAACACGAGCACCTTTTCCGTCCCACCGTGGTTCTCTTTCTCCCTACCTGTTGAGTACAAGTGCAGATTATCCCGGTGTTTGACACAGGTTCTTTTTACACGCCTACCCCTGAGGAAAACAGACATCCCTCGGCTGCCGGTTTCCCTCCCCACATTGCCTTTCACGCCGTTGAGTTGCGCGAACCATAACATTTATGTGAAAGTGGATGAAAGCTCCACGCTGCTGCTCAGCTGACAACCTTTTCACATCACAAGGAGTCATTTGATTGAGAGTAGCAGAGCATCGCTCAGTGGAGCTTTGAGATGTGCTCGTGATTGTTCTCGGGGCCACTTGAAGTGACCCACAGGTCTTCAAATGTTTTTCTATTTGCAAAAAAGCAAATAAAGATGACGTGATGTTGCCGGTGAAAGTGGCACTTTCCTTCACAGGTGATATCAAGAAACAAACATGGCCTGACCCTTGAGGCCATAGTTTACTGACACCAATAAAGAAACGTTTTTTTTTTTTTGCTCTTCTCTGCTTACAGCTGACGGACTGTTTCTACCTTGAAAAACAGCTTTGTACTTTTTTACATTTCAGTGTTCAGGGTTAACCTATTAAAGCATAAATAAAAACTGAATAACTGACCTCAAGGCCTCTTCGCTATTTAGTTTTACGGTTGTAGAGAGATATCGGGAGTTTTGTAATTTGCCTTTTTGGCCAATTGTACATTTAAATAAACAACATCTTTGGTTTTGTATCGCAGGGAGGCATGCCTGTGTTTTGTAATATTTTCCTAAAGATCACTCACAGATAACAGAAAAAGCTTTTCTTGCAGAGACAAACAGCTAATATAAAACTGGACACATGAGACATAAATCTTATTCCCCCAAATGCACAGACACCTCTAAATCCATATGATCATTTGGCCAAAACAAACAACAGATTAGATTAGAACCATACTGGCAAGGAAATGAAGGCCCAAAAAATGTACGCTGTGTTTTCTGCCAGAGTATCCAACCGTTGGTTTTAGGGGCTGTACTCCTCATAAAGGCTCTTTCCAAATGAACTGTGTGTGGACGAGCCATTACTTCACACTCTCAGATCATTCCTAAGTGCTAATAAAGAGCAGCTCTAATCAGATTCTCGGTTAATTGATTGTGAAGACCATGGGAGGCTGCATGAGTCGGGATCTGCAGCGGTGGATGTTTACTTTCGCGAAAAAAAAAAAGAAAAAAAGAGAAAGCAGGATTCAAACATTTAATCAAGACATTCATACACGGAAAGAAAGAAATGGGATTTGCTATGATGTGTGAATTAATTCATGTACTTAAGTACTTAAGTCACATGTATGTGTAAAAAAATTCATAAAAATACCATTAGTCTGATTCAAACCCGTCGTACAGATGCGTGTAACATGTATGCATGTAATTACAACAGATTGCTCTCCTGAAATTGCCATCTTATTGTATAACAATGTCTCAACCTGGACCCTATTTTCTCATGTTTTGTGTTTAACTGACTAATGGGGACAACAATTTTTTTTTTAAATTGGTCCAGTATTGAGCGAGTACGCTGCAGTCGCGCAAAGAGCTGCAAAGTAATTGTCCAGAGCGATGTATGTCAATGTGCGTCCACCGACCAGGCACAGATCCCTGTCATAAGGGTCTGACCACATTGTGTAAAGGGCCCTTCAGATAAATAAACGCTGTTGTCTTTACCTTTTGCTTCATTCACTCTCTTTGTTGTTATTATTTTTGTTTGATTGCCTGAGTCGTGTCCTCTTAGGGGGAAGCAGTCGTATTGATGATCAGTAAGCAAAAGTCTTTTGTCCTATAATTGTTTTTCTTCCCACTGCCCCCTTTCCCTTTTTAAAAATGTGAATATCCAAGCACATTTTTACACAAGTGCTTCTACTTGTAGCTTACTTGGGTAAAATATTCCAATTCCATCCCTGCTGCAGCCCAAAACGCCAAAGACATTTATTTTGCAATGATGTAAAACACAACATATATCTTCACACGCGACGAACTTCATTGAGTCTCACGATTATTGTTGATTTATTGGATTAAATATTGACTTTCTGCAGAAATTTCTGCCGCATGCTGTACTGTACATACGGTAGATATGCACTCTCTCTCTCTCTCTCTCTTTCTCTCTTTCTCATACGTACATATACACACACACACACTCACACACACACTGATGAAGTGATTGGTCTTGTAGAGTGTGTGCCGCAGTTTTCAGAAGGAGGGACACAGTTCAAGAGAGCAGGCCGCTTCCTGTCCTGCTGCATCGGAAATACCAGCCCCAAAGCCTCTGAGGCTGGATTCAGATTAGACTACACACACACAAACACACACTCTCTCACACACACTCTCTCACACACACTCTCTCACACACACACACATTCACAAGCACGTACACGTACACACCCCAGAGCACGCGTGCAAGCAGTGAATATGCAGCGAGGCTAAACTTGTGAGAGTAAACAAAACACATCACATCCTCACGTACTGTAACTGCCTCCCTCAAACACACACACACACACACACACACACACACACACACACACAAACAGTACCTCCCATCCGCTGGGAGTATTGTTGGATTCTTCCTCCTCTGACGCCCGTGAGGCTCTTGCTTGGGAAAAGGAAACACAGTCTTGTGTAACCTTTATACACAGCGGAGAGAGAGACTCACTCACATGCAGTGAGAGAGTCTTTTTGTTCGCAGAGCCAGAGGTCAGCCCCTGAGCTCTGCTTTAATCCTGATTTTTACAGTCATCATCTTGTCAGCTCCAGAGACCACAGGCCTTTCTTTCCCCTGTGTGACTTTGAGATGAGCGTTTTAACTGCCTGCAAATAAATAAATACATGAATAAATTGAAGTGCAGTAAAATAGTTTGGAATACAAATGTCATCGGTTGAGTTATTTAGTGGCTGCAGAGTTTCTTTTGCACCGTACACTACATCTTACATAAAACATAACCCGAGTAATGGTAACGACCACGGAGCGTAAGCCTCTGTACGGTTTGACATGATGTTGTATCTTTACTACAAAGAGCTTTACTATCTCATTTCTAGCGCCTTTTAAACACAATTTTACCTGTAACTAAAAATAATGAATTTTAGATGGCAGTACCTTTTTTTTCTACCCTGAGTAGTGTCTGCAGGTATTCCCTTCAGGCTGCGTACAATCCCAACAACCTTCATCGACAATGGTGAGTTGACATTTTGCTACACTTAGTTTTTTTTGGTTAGGGTTAAACAAACTAGATCTACCATGTTAGTTAGTGAGCTGTGGAGGGGAGGGGATAGTGTTACGTTAGGACCAGGCTGTTTCCAGTCTTTGTGCTAAGTGAACTTCATATTCATATCAACAATATGAGAGTGGCATCAATGTTCTCATCTACGGCAGAAAGCAAAGACGCACGTTCCTCAAAATGTAGAACTTCTGCTTTAAAACACTTCCTGTAAACTACCTCCCCCTTTGCTGCCGAACATTAACATATTTCTTTCTCAAGCTGTTTGAGCAAATAAAGGACATGTTTCATGAGAGCTCTTTCTGCAAAGATCTCTGAAGTCCCCCTCCATCTTCCTCAGGAAGACCTCTCCCTCTTTAGCGTGCGCTTCGGAGGTCTGCATCCCAAATGTCCCACACATTTCCAGAACTATCAGAGTAAATGGAAAGCAGGCGAGAGAACTGATTGAGTGTGAACCTGCTGCTCAGCCTGTTCAGAACAGCTGAGTCAGCTGTCGGAATGAAGTTAGATTGTTCACACTCACATACACACACACACACACACACACACACACACACAGATTATAATCGACCAGTTAGAATTAGGGGCAATTTGATTGGTGACGCTGGTTTAAATACAACCTCGACATTGTTGCTGTAGAACTTGAGAAATAGCTGCAAAGTGTTTTGTTTTTTTTACCCATAACCCACTTTTCCATGCCTCTGAAATGTTGCCAAAGAGAAGAAAAGAAGTTTCAACCTCGATTTTTCTCTCTTTCCACTCTTCCTCCTCTGCTCTTCCTCCGTGGCTCTCGACAGACTGTGGAAAAGTCCATTAGTTGTTTACATACTCCCACTTTCTCCCCCTCCACTTGTGAATTAATGTAGCGAATCATGCAGACCACTCTCCTCTCTTCTCCGCTCCTCTGAGGGAGTTATTCACATTTAAAATCCCATAATCAAACACCTACGCTGTAAATGGAAGGCTATTACTACTAATGGTATGCCTCGGACTGAGCCAAAATGAAATCTTGAAGAACTACAGGGTATTGGCGAATGGCAAGGACTTTCTCCCCCTCACGTTGAGACATTCGTCCAGTTGGATATTTGTATTTCATTTCGTCTGAAGTGACTCTTTTTCAAAGCCCCCCCCCCCCCCCCGCGCCTACGCTAACAGCTATGAGCAGGTCAGAAATCAGAGCTGGTGGAAGGTGTTCAATCTCAGAAAGGAGAAAATCTTGTCCATTTCCTCGCTCCTTTCTCTTTGTAATTTCATCATCCGAGGGTTGTGATGCTGAGCCCGGGCGGAGGATATTGATTTGCATCATGAGTTTCGCTACAGACCTCATTTGAGGCAAAGTGGAATCTCTGACTCCCTGAATGGCCTATTTTAAATTGTAGTATTTTAAGAGGGAAAAATATTAAATTGCCAGCCTCAAAGCCAACTCCTGCCCTGTGGAAATCTGTGGTCACTCTTGTACCAAGTGGGCCGACAGCTCAATCTGGGATCCTTCATTTCCTTCCAGGGAGGGTCAACAACATTCACCATTTTCAGATTGTATCTCCCTAATTTGACTGGCTTATCCATGCCTTCTTTCATGTCTCATACAGTCACAGAAGCTCAGAGTACTTCCAGTCTCCTCAGGCTGGCATACATGTGTCTAAGTGTTTCCCTCTGGTTATTTTTGGGCCGGCCCCCCCTCGGTGTTCAGATGGTCCGGTCCGGGCCAGAGGAAGGGGAGTGGTTGGGGAAATGGGAAATCTTCAACAATGACTTCATTAACATGATGCCCAACATGACTAGTACAACTGGACTTTACTGCTCCACTACAACACTGGATACAGCCTATGACTTTTCCCATTGGATTTAATTCTATAAATATCTATACGTGTCTGACTCGACATCAAACCTCAGGGGTAACATGGAAGTTTGCTAAGCTTCCCTCCATCCAAGCCCTCAGACCTGAGAAGCATGTTGATCACAAGTGAGTATGTTGTGTTATATGACAGACAGGGAGATAATGACAATCTCAGCCTTTCATGCCTGCCTGTTTTCTTCTTGATGGCAATTGACAATTGGTGCTTGATGACATTCATTAAGGAGGTGATTGGTTAATTAGCTTAACCAGTGGTATTTAATGAGGACCTGATTGAGCCTTGATTAGACTACGGCTGCTGATAAAAGTCTCTTCTGTTGGTTTGTTAAATTTACTGAAGAAAGACTTCCCATAAGGCGCATAAGAGGCTGGAGTGATGCTCGGCCACTAGTTTTCAACGGACTTTTATGCGTAGAAAAGTATCAGAAGTCTTAGTCAAAGTGTAACAGGGTTGTTCTCGATTCATGGGACAGGAAAGGAATTCGAAGCACTTCCATCCACTGAGAGTTCTTTATTGTTTGAAGGCCGTGGGCCTGATAACATCACAAGCTCAGTTTTGAACTCTGATAGAATAAAAGCTTTTTCTCTGGTAGAAAGGGCGTAGGACTCACTCTGAATGTGTGTGGGTTACTTTTAAAATATGATCTGTTGTAGAGAACTGATTATCTGCCAAAGAAAAGTGTGCAAATGTTCAAACTGTGTAATATCACTCGGTGAGGTAATGCACTTTTGTATGAAAATCCTATTTAAATTATTCAAGAATGGTTGCTTTTATTCTGAAATCTGTGACCTGATCGGCGGCTTTGATTTTACATGTGACTTTTTTTGTATTCGAATTTTTTCGGATCACATGTACAGTGTCGATTTGATCTTTTTTTGAAAAAAATGTTTTACAAAGTAGCTTTAGTTAACCAAACTAAGTTTCTCCCAGTGGTGGCATAGCTTTGCTTTAGTTCAACTTCTTCCAGAGTGAAATAATAGTACGCTTGTAAAGCTATGCTTCCAAAGTAGCTGCTCCAACAGATAGTTTGTTAGTCTCACATTAGCCTAAAACTAGTGAGCTCACTTTGCGGCTGAATGACGGGTGTCCAGTAAATGTACAAACAAGTACTTGTACTTGTACCCAGCTAGTAACCCTTACTGACGACTGAGCACCACTGTCAGTTCGGATGTGACACGTGGTATTTTTCTCCCTCATTAAAAGTTTACTGAAAGACGCTGTTAGTTAGTTTTGTACTGAACTAAACGTGACGGCTTGAGCCGGGAACGACGGTCGCAGCGGTATGAACGGTTTTTCATTCACTTACTGAAGATCCGAAGCGCATTTGAGCCGTGACAAACGCTTAGCATTTAAAAACGGTAAAAAAAACTAAAAAATGATTCAAATCATGTCAACTCCAATTAGAAGTTAGTGTAGGAGATGTCGAGTGGAACCTAATTCTGCCAAAGCATGGCCTCTTTTATTGCTCAGATTCATTCAGAACTCATTTGACTTGGATAATCTTGTACAAATTGAGAATGAAATTGTCAGATTTCTTCCAGCATGGCTGCCATAGTTGGATGGAAATGGGAGTGAGAGTCGAGCGTGTTTTCCACTTGGGTTTAAGAAAGTAACTGTATAACTTCTTAGTCATGTGCTGTAGAGCCTGGATGAAACGAGCTCGCCTACTAGCCTGATGAGTAATTTGGGCCATTTCTGACAACGCCCAGATTCAACCAAATTATTCAGTGAGCCTTCCCAGACCACAGTGACTGAGGAAGTGACTTTGTGCGCGTCTTCTGTTGGGTTACGTGATCCTTCTCCTTTTATCTTTTTATCTCTGAGTCCAGAATTAGTCTGTGCACGAAGCAGAAGTGATGACAGGGAGCGTTGACATTTTCAAAAAGTTCATATCAGTTCATATATTTCTACATTTAACTTTTTGGCAGGTTGAATTGTTAGTAGCCATTGGCAGGTGAACTGAAAAGCTAATTTTGGAGAGAGAACAAAACAGGTGAAGTGCTCCAAGATTAAAGAAAATACAGAAAAAAAACTCTCCATGTGGTTTAGTTTTGGCTTGCTGACAGCTGGTTTTCTGCCCGGAGACACACTGCTGGGCTGTGTCATATCTGTTTCTGTGAAATATCCCTGTAGTTCCTCCAATTTGCTTCACGGTAACCTAAGAGTGTTTATCCGAACTTAGTAAAGCCTTCTCTCCGCTGTGCTCGGGACTGACAGTGTTGTTAGCAACGGAGGGCAACAGCATGCAGGAATGATTATACTGTAGGATTATACCTACGTATGAGCTAACGCAGCTATACCTGCCAGCTGAAGCAGAGCCAAGTGTGTGCGTGTGTGTGTGTGTGTGTGTGTGTGTGTGCGGCATGGACATTTTCGTTAAAAGTCTGAAATGCCACGACGCTATATCAGAATGCAGATAACAATATCATATGGAAATGGTATCGCACCTTATTGTGAAAATATGCAGCCAATGGGTTTCATTTAAATGGCGCGGCCCAACCTCAAACATTAATAAAGACATAAAGTTATTAATAAGCACAAATCGGACAAATCAGAAGAAATCATTTTTAGGTGAAATTGTATGTTTCTTGTTTATTTGAAGTTGCATTATTATAACTGCAACTTTAAATGTTATAAACGTATTCATAGACCGATAGATTACCACAGTCAAAGTGGGCATGTGCCGAGGGCTCAGAGTCAAAAGGGGCCCTCGCATTTTAAGCAGAAATATGTGTAAAAGGATCCAGTTTATATAGACGGAAACCTATTTGTAGAATAAGAAATGTATTATAATTATATGCATGTATGGGTGTTTTGCTAAGAATGTTAATGTTCTCAAATGTCTAGGATGTAAAAGGCTGACACAGAGACTCCTGAACAGTCTTTGTAAACTGAATACGAGACATGGATGATGATTTGGCTATTTCCCTTATTTTATTAGAATCATTTTTAAAGGTAAAATGATCCGTTGATCCGTAAGAAGAAGGGGAAAAAAAAGCAAAGTCTCGAGGAAAATCTGAATGAGAATGATCTGAATTTGTTGCAGCAGTAATAGAAGTTTCCTCTACTCTCCTCTCCTGCTAATCAACCTGTGACCCCTCAGATTTGACCTGCACCATCGTGAAAATCCGTCCACGAATTTAACCTTTGGGTAACTTTCCTGCATGACAAACAGGTGAAAGTATTGCATCCTGTCCGTGCTCTTATCACTCAACAGGAACGTAACCTGACTCTGACGCCTCACAGCAGCTGCAGCTCTCGAGTCCAATCGCCTGTGTTGAATTGATCATTTTATTCACCTTTTACTTCACGGTGACAATAGGCAGGCATCAGGATCAGCGCCATCGTGGCCTTTATGACTTTTTCCATAATTAACTGTGGAATTTCTCTCAATGAATGACAGCTCCCGGTCTGTCAGGGTCAGTGAAGGTCATCTGGGACACACACTACATTTACACCTTCTCTAATTTCGATCTGATTCTCAGATGTCAATTTCATGAGACCCTGAAACTGAAATTTGTGTTTTTGTATTAATTGAATTTCTGCTTGCATTGCTTTTCCCGGGTTCCCCTCGACCCCAGGCATAAGCAAGGCCGACCACGTCTGTGTTTGTCTTTAAAGATTAAATGCCAGCAATAGCTGGTGGCACGTTATTGTGTACAGAAAACTCCTGTGGGTAAGGTATTGACACCAAGACTGGGTTTACGTCAATGCTTACATGCATGATTAGTCAGCGCTCTCTTTAACACACTAGTTACCGCTCTTAGGAAAATAAAAACCTGAGAATGGTGCTGCCAAGGTTGAATTTGAAACGATTCCTATTGGTCGGAACTGAGGTGCTTTGTTATTTTAACAAGAATAAAGTAAAAAAAAAATGGCAACATTAGCTTTTTCTTCCCTGAGGTGTATTCCTGTGAAGCTGTATGAGCCGCGACAGTTTGAGGGAGTAAATTGTCTCTAATAGCACAGTAATTGACAATCAACATCGAGGACTTTCACTTTTTTAACCCCCACAGACCATGGAAGGGCTAAAGCTAGCTTGATTTTGGTTTTCATAGCGATGTTGCTTTTTGATCCTTCTTATCATTGTGAAGCAGAATTCACCAAGCGTTGGATTGCTCACCCACTAACAGGGAGAGCGAGACAGGTTAGTTTCACCCCACTGATGTCGTCGCAGCAGTAATCCTGCCCCGTACGAGAGGAAACACAGGTTCAGACCTTGTGTGCTTAAAGGCCGAGGAGCCAATGGTGCTTGATTGATTGTCCGAGTGCGACTAAAAACACAAATCACTTTGCGTGAAGCTCTTTGGATGATTTATGTTCCTGGTATACCTCTGGTTCTTACATCTGGCACTGAATGAAAAGCAGTGACCCTGCGTTCATCTTTCAGTGGAGACAGGAAGTTGAATCTTATTCAGGAAAGCTCTTCACTGTAAGACTGATAGACGCAAGAGGATGTCCTAAATAAGCCAGCGATGACAAATACTGTAATAGTCTGCGTCTGGATTTAAAGGATGTGTGCTTTATGTATCCCACTGACATTGCGCGTCTGTCTAGTTTTACTTTATAAATGTAATATTTGTGCTGTTGCTGTAATCACTGCAGGTTGCTGTGTGTGGAATTAATGCAGCCTATTGTTATGGTTTTAGACACAGCCAGGAGGTTAATACGTTTCTGTTCCCTGTAGGCAAGTGTGAGATGTTTTTATTAGCTGCTTTAGACTTTTTCTAATTTTTTTATAATAATGTGATTACTCTTCTCTATGTGCATGATGACTGAATTCAATAATAGGTTACATCTTGGCCTGGATTGGCCTGGCTTCTCCATTATCGAGTGCTCATAATACATTTGTGTCCCGGACGTATTACAAGAACTGGACTCGATCCAAAAAGTTTTGAAAAATACCGAATCTAAAAAGTTTACAAATGAATATTACAAGCGGTAATAACTGACCTTGTTTGCAGTTGGAGGTGTCCTGTCAACAGTTGTACTGACGTGCCCTTTAATATTTGAAATGCTTTCTGGGCTGGAAAGGATAATTTTGGATTCACCGTGCCGTATCCATCCAGAGCCGGCTGCTGGAATATGGAGTATCGGCAAAATCTAAGGTACCGTCGGGTGAGACTGACGTAGACGGAGAAAACAATACATGCATCCTCCGGGATTATGTTTTCTTTATGTTTTTGACTGCTCATCCCACCTATGGAGCAACTTTCAAGGCTATTTTGTTCAATAGCTGTAGCCATAAGCAGCAGAAATATGGATGTTGCATCTGCGGTCTTATAAGTTTTGATGCCCAGCACATAATGTTACGCAGAGCGGTTTTGATTAATGAATTATTTAAATCTTTCTACGCAAAAGTAATTGACTGTCCTCTGGATAATCAAATAAATTCTGTCCTGCCAGCAGGATTATTACAGGATAATCACTCAAGGATCCATCACCGAGGTGAAATTTATCACTCGAAATGCAAGATATGGATATGTTTGCTGATCATGGCCCACATCAGCAGGAGAGAAGCAGTACTTCTGGTAGAAATTGGGTTTAAGATGATTTTTTGATTTATTTTTTTAAACATTAAAGTTTTGTGTTTAGCTTTAAAACATATACAGCTGGAGCAGATTTTTCCTGGTTCATCAGAAAAGTCGCATTGCGTACACGCGCACACGCGTCAGAATGGAGCCTCAGCATTCCCTTCTTCAGCCCTTCGTGACCGCCGACATCTTAAACTTCCCCTTGCTCAGCTCACTGACGAGGGAATACCATCAGAGAAACATCGAAAAGGAAGATGGAAACATTGTTTTGACAGCTGACATACCTCTGATCTTCAACCACACCTCTCAGGCCCTGTGAGACACTCTCAAGCGTCTCCCTGAACTGCAAGCACAGTAGTGACTGCACTTTATCTCTTACCAGCTACACCAAGGGTGTTTAGTGAGGCGTAAAAGTGGTGTGAAAGCCCTTGAACATCAGTTAAACATTGGACTTTGAAGGAATGGGACTGCTCAAAAAATATGACGGGACTATGTGTGAGACGGGAGGAGAAAGCTGAGCTTGTTTGGCTTTGGTCAGATAGCAGACATGTAGCTGAATGAAGTGTTAAACTGCATCATATAGTGTGTGATGTGGTGCCTTGGCTCTCATTCAATTCCACTTAAAGGGATAGTGTGACATTTTTGGGAAATACGCTTATTCGTTTCTCGTTCGGCGAGAGATAGATGAGAAGGTCACTCTCAAGTCTGCGTGGTAAGAATTGAGCTTCAGCCGGCAGCTTAGTTTACCATAAAGACTGGAAACAGGGGCAAAGGGCGAACCTTTTGCGGATTCATTATTCTGTTGTGGTTCAAGTGTGAGAAATATAGTAGATCTGAAGGATGCGCGTCTCGTTTTCTGCTCTCGTCCATCAGTAGAGGCACGCTGACTTCTTCGTAGTCATACGGTAGAAAGAAAATAGTTCCTACATGAAGCAGCTCACAACAAGGACTGTAGATTATCTTGAGTAATTGGGTCATGCTTTCCTGCTCTTGAGTTTTTCTAATGTATTTCTTTGGCACTTTGAGAACCACAAGCCGAGAGCCATGTAGCTCCATTATATTTGAGAGAAGGCCGATATCTCCAACAACTGACAACTCACAGCTAAACGATCCAGATTGATAAATAGCACTGCAGGTAAAATGGAAAAATATGTCATCCAGATAGTGGGTGTACTGTCCCTTTAAACCAGTGAAACTCTTCAACTGGCACTCAGGTATTGACTGTTGCTAATTGATAATTGTTGATTGAGAAATATACCAACTCTTGAAGTTAATGCTATAAATCAGACTTCATATTCCCAGAAAAACCTCAAAAGGAAAGATAATCATAACTAGTCTTGACGTCCATGTTGATAGTATTACATTTTCTTTTTACACATTTAGCCTCACATTAGTCTTTTTCTCTGCAAGTAATGTGCACTAAAACTCTAAATGACCCTAATTTCTGGCGAGCTGTAATTCTGTTAGTCTGTCAGGTCAAAGCTTTGCTGTCCGAGCATAAACACCCGAACACCAACGGTCCAGCGAGCACGTCTCAGCTTCCAGTAGCACGCCGTCCAGCTTCCTGGCGCTAGCAGGGCGGAGCCGCCCTAATCGCAAATCCAAATCTCTTATCAGAGCCCAGAGGGACCGAATACCAACTTTCTCAGCGGCGGAGGGACTTGGAAAAGGAAGAGGCCGGTGCCTGCTGCGGTCATACAGGAGCCCACAGCCATCACTTACGTAAACGCTGAGCTGAGTGGAGAGGGGCCCCTGAATGTGGCTGTCAAAGTCTGTGACATACAAGCAGAGTATCGAGTTTAGTGTTGTTCCTGAGTGCTTTTTTTCCCCCTCACTGGACTCGTAATTCTTGTGGTAATTAGGTCAGACATGTATTTACTTTCTTTGCAATGCCTTATGGTTTCTATGAGAGCAGAATACGTAATATGTGTTCATTGCACCTTTTTGTTTTCTCCAAAGTCTCACTGAAATGACTTACTGTCACCAGAGACCTCGCTCCGTGTTCAGACGGGTTGTATTTCCGTGATGTTATTCGGTGTCGGGCTCAAGGGATGGCAGGACTTCATTTTCTACTCAATCACTAGTGATGTATCCGGCTCCTCTGATGTCTTTCAGATGACCCTGAGGCTCCGTTAGCCAGCATACAGTGAGCGTGAGCTGAGCAAGTGTTTAGAGAATAGCAGTCAAACCAACATTGACGGCTAAAGGGTATCTTGACTTTAGGAAGATTTCCCAAACTCAAAATGTGCAACCACGTCCACGGGTTTATCATCACTGCTGTACCCGGTTTGACTCACCAAAAGGGGAGGCTGTGTTTAATTAACTGAAGACAATTAATCTAGAAAACCATCAAGACTTAATGACCAAGTGTGTTATCCTTTTAGCAGACAGAGATTAACTGGCATGGCAAGCTGGCTAATGTCTGCAAGCTACTGTATTTACTGTATGTTAGCTGTGCTCTGACAACTGTGCTGATTTCTTTCGGTCTACTCCGTCCTTGTTCCTAAACATGCCACCACAATGCAAATTACCCTAGAAATATGGAAATAGTCCCCAGCAAATTGTAATATTTAACACCTGTTTAAGTCAATTTTGCTAAATCACTAATATATTAAACTACTGCTCCCAGCTGTTTTAGGAAATGATTTGCCACGTTTAAGAAAGACAAAATACGAAGTATTTATGGCATATTTTCCCCTCAATTTACATCTTAAGTGGGAACAAATGGCCCACAGACAAAGGAGGGGAAATCAGAACATATCCTTGAACATTTAGAGTGAATCCGTTTCAATGGCGAAGCAGAACATTGGACACTTCCAACGTGGAAAAGGTGAAGCAAATCTTAAGTCTGGCCCAGAAAAAAGCAACGATGGACTCAGGAACTCACCTGTTTGTTGTAAAGGGTGATGGTGAGGCCATCACAGGCAGAAGGTTGCTGAACACCAACACGCCGAGTGCAGTTTACCCGTCTTGGCTTCCTGAATTTCTGTGTTTTGATGTTTCATTTGCATCTTGCTGCCTTTTGGAGCCTCCAAGCTGGTAAAATGCCTGTAGTGCAGCTCGCTTTAACATCCAAACAAACTTTTGTTCTGGAGCTTTCTGATCCAGGTTCGACTGATTCTTTTGATTTCAAAACATTCGTATCTCAGATCTACTTACAGCGCAACTCCGATCCATCTCCATCCAGAATTGCCCTCGAGAGATTAGGGTCTTGAATGCTTCACTCAAGGACTTCCAAGATAATTCTAAAACTTATTACAATTCACGTTCCCCACTAAGTTATTCCCTGCAGTTTAGGACTGTAACTTCAAACATGTTCAATAGAAGCTCCCTCTTTAAGCTCTGAGCCGCGGTTGCCTTAAAGCAGAATATTAGATCTATTTAAAGTGGAGAAGAGAGCTTTTAATTTGTGACCTTCAAGGTCGCAGAATGACAGGCTGTATTTTTCCTTCTTAGCAATATAAAGGGACATTTTTCGGAGGGATGTTGGCAGAGGAAAAAGTGGTGTGGGTGTCTCGTAAAGTTCAGGGCTCTAACTCGGGTAGTTTCACATATCCCTGGATTTACAGATCCTCTCGCAGACATGTGAGACCGCCGCTCTGCAAGCACACTTGATCCCTTTTCTATCTCAAATGTCACATCTCTGCCGTAACGCCGGAAAATGGGCTATGCACTGAGATGTTTAACAACTAGGACATTTAAAGGGTCAGGATAAACACACGTATGGTAATTCCTCTGTGTCTGACCGTTCAATTGTTAATTTATTTGCCTGTTACTCCCTTCGGTTTCCTTCTGTCTGTCTTTCCGTCTTCCCCTTCTGTCATTTTCATGATTGCCATATTCGCTGATTCCCCCCCCCCCCTCCCAGTGTTTACATATCTGGGCCATCTGCTTTGTGTCACGCTCCCCGGGTGTCTAGGGGGAGAACTAAACCACTTCATATGCCAAGTTTCCATCCAACTGCCAAAGAGAATTCTAGAAAAACTTTTGAAAAGTCACAAAAAAATGAAATGTGAATGAGGTGCCTTTCCTTCATCTTGGCTGGAGTGAATAAGTAGGCAGTAAAAAACACAACCAGCAGACAAGAAGTGTTTGAAGACCCGATCAGTCATGGGCAAAGTGCTGTTGTTGTTCTTTAGTGGAGACTAATGTCGGCCATATTTCATGCTGTCTGAATATGAAAACAAGAAGTGCCCTTGGCAGTATTCTGACCGCAACGCGCCTCTTAACGCGGAGAGAGAGAGAGAGAGAGCGTTTAACATTTCAGGGAGGGTTGTGGCGGACAAATATTTTGAGACCTCACGGAAAATCTTCCAGACTGAGAAAAATCATTTCTGTCGCTTCTTATCGTAAACATCCTGGATCAACAAAACATTTTCAAGCTTCACGCTAGAATGTTTTCTTGTCCGCTCGTTCTTTTCTAATACTAATGCATCAGAGTCTCTTTAAAAAAAAAAAAACACTTGCCTGCAGTTTGAGGCTTAATTGGCTGTGTGTGTGCGCAGGTATTCACGAGCTCGTATCTTTTAATATCGTTTTGAAGTTAGGAAGTGTCGATTAAGGCGTGTGAATGTGTGCCCCCGTTTCTATTTGTGTTTGTCTGCTCATCTTCAGTGTACGGGAGAATTATTATAAACAGCGTCTTGTCGAGTGTATGTGTGTGTTCCTTTCCATGGGTTTGATAAAAAAAAAAAGCTGCCACTTTAGTACAGAGGAGCATTCATTTAAACGTGCCACCATTTCCACAAGAAGTAGAAATGTGCAATAACACAAAGGTTATGATGTACCAGAGCAGGTCTCACTGATATAAATACTTTTTAAAAAATGAAGGATTTAATGTACTAAGAGGAAAGAATATTTGAAAGATAAACCTAGTGAAAAATAATGCGTCTATTCTGATCCGCTCCAAAATGAAATGGGCTCTTACATGTCCCATGCTACACCATTCCGCCAAGTTTAATGAAAATCGGGCGAGTAATCTTTCCGTAATCCTGCTGACAAACATACCAAACCAAAAATGTAACCTCCTTGGCAGAGGTAATAATAGTGACATGTTAAAGTAACACTAAATTAGAATTTTCCACACTTTTTGTCTGAGGAAATATAAACCAGAAATGATTCTTCTGCGTTTATTTTTGCAGCATTTTCCCATTTTTTTTTTAATGAGGATGAACCCGTTTGAGAGTCACAACAAACACAGAGGATTTCTACTTTAAATGATCACAACGAGAAGAGAAGAACGAGAGACCTACGTTCCACTTCCCACAGCCCAGAGAGAAAATTGTATATCCTTGAAAAAATTGCAGCTATGTTTTACACACACCTTTTTAAAATGAATCCTTTTTCATTGAGTACCACGAGCAATGCCGTGCTCCACAGGGTTACGCAAGACGGATAGAAGATAAAGAGGAGGGAAACGTAAAAAAAACACCAATTAGCAGTAATTAAAATGGCCTCTTCCAGGAGTCACAGATAATTAATAGCCTGTATGTGCTTCCAAATTTTTCTCTCTCAATGTCTTTTTGTTTTTTTTTTCTCCCTTAAATGCAAATGTAATTAAACTTCATAAACAGACGACTGATTAAGGGCAAATATTTGCCCTCTTAAAGCGGGTGGAGCATGAAATGATTTTAATTGAATCAAATGCTGTTTTCCTTCTCGCTGTTTGCAGAGATTGAAGCCAAGGAGGCCTGTGATTGGCTGCAAGCGGCCGGCTTCCCTCAGTATGTGCAATTATTCAAAGGTAAATATGAGGCTGTTAATGTAATCCACACACAGAGTCATCTCTAAGATGATACAAACAAGGTTTCAGGCAGCATCTTATTGTTTCATTTTATCTTCTGTGTGCGTGCGTGCGTGTGTGTGTGTGTGTGTGTGTGCATGTGTCAGACTGCAGGTTCCCCATTGACATCGAGTGGGCGAAGCGTGATCACCACTTCCTGGATAAGGATGCTCTCGATTCACTCTGCAGGTAACACAGGTGTATAGCTGCACTATAGAGGACGTGTGGATATAATATTGCCCCTAAACAAGCGTGCATTTTTAACATGCCACTGTTTTTTTTTGGATTTCTTTATAAAAATACTTGTTTTTTGTTTCAGATAGTGACTGTTGCATTTTGAGACACAAGCCCTTGTTTGCCACGTTTTCCTCCGTGTGAGAAATGAATTGGAATTTGCACAGCCGGTCACTGTTATTATGTGATACCGCCGGTCTAACCACCATCCACTTTCATCCCTCCTTGTTCTTTCAGGAGATTAAGCACTTTAAACAAATGCGTGGAAATGAGGCTGGAGCAGAGGAGATCAAAACGAAGGGTGAGTGTTGAGAGCAAACACAGAGAAACTCAAACACAGCAGGGCTCTCATATCAAAGCAGCCGGAGCCGTGGGGAGCGTCACACCGTGAAATCTCCTCGTTAAGTATCACATGGTTTGACTGATATCAACTGATCAGCCCTCCTCCTCCTCCTCCTCCTCCTCAACAGCTTCTCTTTCTAGGAGGAAAGCAGAGTAATGCTGATTTTTTTGTTTTAGACACCTGGATTTACAATGCCTTAAGTGTCACACCTTCATAATAATATGATATGATATGATGTGAGTTACGTGATGTGTAATTGTGACGTGCTCTCTCTGGCTGCATGCCCATGTCTAAAAGTGTGAAGGTGCTTCTGCCTTGCAAACAAATTCCCTACCAGACACGAGCAAAACATTTTGCAATCAAATCCAATTTGTTAGCATTATTATATGTTTGTAAACGCCAACTGGATAAACAAGTACAACTTGACACGATTTTTTTTTTAACTGGTATAAAAATCTAATTTAAATACAACAGAAATGAAATCCATCGTCCATTCGATGTTTCATTATTCTGTCTTGTAGCACAATATATACTCAGAAGAAATCCATCTACAATTTAAATTCTGAACATAATGTTACTCCACATACTGTGTAGAGTTGTTGCATTGTGTGACGTCTGTATGATTTATTAATGTGTAATGATTTTCCTGTTTGTGCGAATTACTCAAACATCTTTGCGTGTTTGTATTGTGTTTGCAGATTGTTGTCCCTCCTCTGCATGCATTAGTGTCGGTGCGTATTGCTTTAATATTTCTGTGTCATAATCAGATTTTTCTTCTTCTTCCAGGGAGACAGCTGTGACGAAGAAGACTTCTGTGCCATCAGCCCCAACTGGACCTACGACAGGCGGACGCGACGATGGCAACGCCTCGACTCCACAATGGACATCCTTCGCTTGTCTGACCGCCCCGCCGGACCTCAGGATGTGTCTCTGTGTGACGCCAGTGACCGCCACGACGTCTGCTCCATCCACAGCTCCAGCAGCACTGAGAGTGAAGGCCACGGCGGACACCACAAGAGTCAAAGAGACGCCGCCACCATCACAGCCGCCTCCATCAGCGCTACCGCCAGCACCGCAGACGACCGGGAGACCAGCAGGAGCTCCTCCCGCTGCTCCTCCCTGAACAAGACGCCTTCTCTGGACCCCTCGTTTAGTGGGCCCCCTTCCCCTGCTGGAAGTGGTGGAGCATCGTCCACCGTGAGTCTGGAGGCCGAAGGCTGCTTTTCAGACAAACCGCCGAGGAAAAAGGGCACCAGTCTGCTGAGGAAGATGGAGAAACTGAGGCTGAGGGGAACGACTGGCCTCCTCCCTTCTGCTCTCAATGGGGGGGGTAAGAGCGGGAGTCGGGCCCGGCACGTTATCAGCGGGCCGGTTCAGGTCCAGGAGGAGGAGAGGATGAAGAGGTTAAACAGCCCGTCAAGGTGAGGATGGTGGATTAAAATCTTTCAGAAACCCAGAATGTTGTTTGACATCATCGGGTCTACGACTGTATAACTTAAAGACTTTTCCTCAAAGACTCGTTTTTAATCAGAAGTTGCATCCAAATCAAGACAAAAGATGATAGTGGGTAAAAAAAAGTTTTCTATTGTACTTACACTCAATGAAGCAAGAAGATATGTCACTTCCGGCTGCTTCCTGTATTTAGACTAAGACAGTGTTACGTGTTAAAGATGGTTTTTTTTCTCCTGGATGGAATGTTTTATGTGCCAGAATTACAACTACAGGTCATTCCCAGTGCAGCTCTAACTGTATAGCTCCACCTTCCCGAATGTCTCCCCAACAGCCGTGCGTCGTCCTCGGCCTCCTCTCCTCACACCATCAGCAGCAGTAGCAGTAACAGCCAATCAGAGAGCAGCAGCACCGTCAGCACGCCCAGCCCGGTCACCCGGATCAGGAGTAACTGCAAACGGTCCAACAGCGGCGTCGGAGTCGGTGGTGGACCGAGCCGGAACAACCAGAACCACACGGGAACAGAGGTCAGTGCAAGAAATAGTTTTTTTATTTTTTTTTATTTCAATTACTGTTATTCTTAAAAGCATAGTGCGATGTGGAAAACGTGTACTTTAATGAACTCAAATGTACTTAACAAATGTACAATAAGTTTATTACAACAAGATCTTGGCACAGCATGCAAAGAAACAGTAATACCAAAAACGTATTAAAGCAACCAAAGAAGAAGAAGAAGAAGACGACGACATACTGTATCTATTGATCCCTGAAACTCAGTGGGGTTTTTTTACACATTACACACAGGCCCACAATACACACACACGCACAAGACAATATTGGTCCAGACACAGTGTGCCACAACAAACCGATTCAGTGCAATTTTGTGTACGAAAAGAGGATTTTAAAGGACACAAACGTGAGGTATTTTGTTATTATGTGGTCTCATTATGACTCGCTACAATCGGCAAAAGTAAATGGAATTTTTTACAATTTGTTACATACGTGACGATGATGATCAATCTTTATTTTGTCGTCTTAGTAAAACATAAATGAGAGTAGCAAGACAGAGTGGAGTTGAAATGTTAAAATGCTAACATTGCCTGGGATGGATATACATATTTGGTCATGAACCACAGCATTGGATTCATTTCGGTTTTGTTTCAGAGGATTACCATATCAGCGATATTATCACACAACCACTCAGATTTACCAAACCCTCATTAGCCAAATGTTTAAGATTATATTATTAACTTCTTGCCTAAGTTTTCTTCCACACTGACCTTAGTTGTGTTCACTCTTTTCCCGTTGCAATGTGGGATTCTTACCAGGTGCACTGACTTTCAGTTTAACCTCCAAATAATGTGTTTCTGATAATCTGGATAAACTCTGTGTGTTGCTTGTTAGCTTTGTGAAGGTGTTACCTCTGGTGTCGTCAATGTTAAACCCATAAACCAGGGTTTTCAGAAGGCCTAGACCTAAAGGTCATAAGCAGTTTAAAAGACCAGTTTTACTAAGTCAAGGTGTTTTCCAAAGAAATGTGTTTTTTTTACTCGCCACTGTAGATGCAGACTTGTCATTAATCCATAAGGACATGTTTGATTTATATGTTGCATTGAATAGAAACGGCTTTGAACCCATTCAGAGCGATACAGTAGTGGGTAATACAGTAATTCTTAGTATTTTGATGTACATAGATGGACATCAATAACTCTTTATTCATTCATTTATTCATTTTACCTTTTTTTTCTTTTGTTCAAACCTCCACTCATCCGCCTGCTCACCCTCTCAGGACTACAGGAACCAGATCAACAACAACAACAACAGCGGCCACGAGAGTCTGATCTTCCAGATCCCCCACGGACACAAACCGGGGACCTTCCCCACTTCTCTCGCGCACAAACACACCGTCCTGTCCCCCGTCATCGACAACACCTCAGTCAACTGGAGGACAGGGAGCTTCCACGGCTACCGCGGGCGGAACAGTTGCCGCCTAGGCACGTCTTCGCTGGCCACGGGTGACCAGGAGCCCTCGTCTTCTTCTCCTTGTGATGTGGCGGTCCCCAGTCCGCTCGCTGTGCTGGATCACCGGCTGAGTATCTACGACAACGTGCCCGACGACCAGCAGCTGTCTGAAAGTGAAGGCGGCAGCGGCGGAAGTGGCAGCGATGCAGAACGGATGGGTGAGGAGTCAGAGGTGGGTCAAAAAAAACTGATACTCTGTGTACCTCAGTGTACTGACTTACAAACAAAGTGCTTGTTGGGTCGTCCAATCTGACAATCCCGTCCAAGGTGTGTGGAAGTGTGAAGGTAGGCAGGGTTTGAACTTTCTCTCTCAACCTCTCATTTTTTGTTTTTCACAAACACTGAATTATTTTCTTCTTTTTTCCTCCACTTTCGAGTCCGCCCTTTAGGAACAGGATTAAATGTTTTGCTTTTAAACGTAGTCAGACAACATGTCACACGTCCTGGTTCCTTTGAAGCACCCAGAGGCCTTGACGGTTTGCGTTCTTTAAAACAGTTTTTACTGATTAGTCATTAGAGCTAATGCTAAAAAAATGAATTGAAATATTAACAGGTGTCTGGGCCTGTTAAAAAATATGGGTTAAGTCAAATTTTCTAAAAGTATATGGCTGCGGTCGAATAGTAAAAAGGACAACTTTTCCTCAACCTCCATGTAAAATGTCATGAGGCTAAGGAAAGATATGAATGAGAATTCATAAGAACTTAGAAAAGGACAACCACAATGCTAAGAGAAACCCAACGCACTTACAGGGGATGTTCGTTTTTTTATTAACTTTATTTATAACGCATAAGAAACGAGTACAGTGACTGAACGCTGTATAAGAGTATTCAACGGCAGCCCATAGCTAGCTGATCAAAGCTGCACGAGAAACTTGTGAAGCAAAAAAAATAAATCAAAGTAGATGGGAATAGTGAGGAGAGTCATCGAAGTGTATCTGTGTAATATTTCATATAAGATGGTAGCAAATTGATTACTCCGCCGGGAACAAAGCTCCTTCCTTTTTAAAATGCAGAAACCGTGGCACTGCAGAGTGGAGCTGTCCACGGTGCTGACTGTCACGACAGTGGATGAGCAAGTTCAACTTCAAAGGCCCAGATATACTGTAGTTATATTTGTTGTTGGACAGAACAGGTCAGAGGAATATGGAACAGAAAGTGATTATCGTTAGATCACCGTTAGGGTTTAACATGTGCATTATGTTGTGGTGGTTCTGTGTCACAAGGTTCCACGGAGAGAATCCTCGACTCTTCTGCATCTCGACTGAAGGAAAAGAAACTCAAGTGAAAATCAATTTCTTTTTTTAAAAGCGATCATTCAATTGAGGATATTGATTCGGCAAAACTAAGCTCCATAGGGATTATTATTATCGTATTAAATTCCATTTTAGATTAAAACTATACAATAAGCCGCTTCAATGAATCTTCCTGCAGACTAACTCGTTGGAATCCTTCTTGACAAGAAATGCTGCAGCCACGGGAGTAAAAGTTGACCTAAAATATTATGAAAGTCACTGGGTAACGGCTTTTAAAGAACCTTAATATCGCTATTTGACTTCTGACCCTTGGAGAAATTGAGTAATACCTTTCCTCCAAAAACTTCTGTACATCTATAAAATCCTGAAGAATCTGCTGAATCAGTCAACAGAAGAAATAAAAGTCAAATAAAAACCTTCTGCTGTATTGTTTTACCTGGATTTTGAAAAGCCCATAACTAACAAACATTTTCCTTAACGCATGAGACATAACACAGTCTGTCTGTGGGAATTGAAAAATGTAATATTTGTAGTCCTAGTTTATTACAGTGAAGGGACTTTTCTCTTTTCCTCTCCCAGGTGAGTCGATTGCTGGCAGGTGAAGACGTTTTCTCGGCTCTGGACAGCATTTTGCAGAGGATCGGTGACCTCCAACAACTGGTCTCCACCTGGTCTGAAAATCTATCAGAGGATGACTGTCAGAGAGGTTCCTCCTCTTCTTCTTCCTCCTCCTCCTCCTCCTCCTCCTCTTCGTCCTCCTCCTCTTCCACTTCTTCCTCCCAGGAGTCACCTGCCCGCGGCTCCTCAGCGGCCTCCCCCTCCTCCCTCAGCCACATCCACCTGGAGGTGCGGCATCGGGAGGAGAGGGAGGAGGTAAAGAGCCACGAGGAGGTACCTGCGAACAGGGAGGAGCCGAAGACCACGTCCCCGCAACCCAGCAGCAGGTGAGGAAAACTGCAATTAAATCAAGTTCTATTTATAAAGCATATCATATTTCACAAGCAACATAACTCAAAGTGATATTTTTCAAATATTGATCAGCATCAAAACTCAGGTCTAAGAAAAGCAAACAGATTATTTGACACTTTAAGTTGCCCTGGACATTTGTAAATGTAAGCCTTTGTGTCCAGCAGAGCACTAAAGACAGACAGTAAAGACAGTTATGAGGATTTATTCCTTCAGGCATCAACCAAAGTAGAAGCGGAGTTACAGTTAGGCACTTAAGATAAAAGCAGTAACCTCATGGAGAATAGTTTTGATTGCCTCTTTATAGAGCTGCTTTTATATCTTTTTCTTTTTTGTTGCATATTTGTTCTCAATAAAAAGCCATGAGGCCTCTCCTGTAATGTAAAGTCAGCCACATCATCAGTGTTTGCTGATAGACACTGCTTCTTTCTCTCGTCCTGCTCTGTGTAATGGCTTGGTTTTAATACAGGCGCTCAATTGTGCCCTGTACACACGTGTGTTGTGTCCACAACCACCATGACTCCAGACACAGGACTTCCTGTTGGTCCGGCACATTGGTTAAATTAAACTATCGGATAAATTACAATGAATGAAGTAAGTCATCTGGCAGGTTGCCACTATTAAAGATTACTTCTGGACCACGAATCATGGCTGCACCTGTTGCCCTGGTCCTGCCTGACACCAGGAAGCCTTGACATCCCCCTGGATCTATCTTTTTTATATACCATCGTATCATGTTTTCTGCAGCATAGATTGTCTATGCTGTATTTTTAACTATGTTGTTTGTTCTGTACACACGTCACCTATTGCACGTCTGTGCGTCCTGGGAGAGGGATGCTCTATATGTATATATATATATTATATATAATATATAAGAGGATCCTCCTCAGTCTCTCCCTGAGGTTTCTTCCATATTTCTTTTACTAATTGTGGGGTTTCTTTTAGGGAGTTTTTCCTTGTGCGATGTGAGGGTCTAAGGACAGAGGGTGTCGTACCCTGTACAGGCTGTAAAGCCCACTGAGACAAATGTATAATTTGTGATATTGGGCTATATAAATAAACTTGATTTGATTAGATTTGAGTACTTATATTCATGGTCCCCAGAGGATGAATGATTACAATTAAATAACCAATGAACAAATTCCCATCTAGGCTACTGTAGTGTAGTACTGAACATAATGTTAACATAGCATGCTAATATGCACCATATAGATTCATTAACCCTTTCGCTCTTATGATACCACTTTCTTTTGGTGTCACCCTCCGGACAAACCGACCCTCTGACTGGTGGACGAGCACTCCACCTGAGCCTCAGCCGTGTGTGTCTGTGTCTGTGTCTGTGTGTGGGTGTGGGTGTCTTTGTGTCTATGTGTGCACTTATCTGTCCTCACTGCTGTGTGTCCAGCAGAGTGAGCCAGCAGCTGCACTGGTCCAGCGAGCAGAGCCTGCCCTCCTTGCGCTCCTTGCCCTCCAGTCCAGGCGTGGAGAACCAGTCTGTGTCCCAGTTCCTCCTGCTGCAGAAACTGTCTCTGCTCAAACTCACCGCTCTGATGGACAAATACTCACCGTCCTGTAAGCAGGGCTGGAACTGGTAAGAAGTGTGAAAGAACAAGTGTTTTTTTTTTTTTGTTGGGGGTGATTTCATGCTTGAAAATACACGTGAGGGTTGAGGAGAGGTCAAGGACAGAGTCAGTGTGGTAAAGGTGAGAAACCAAAACATTGTATTCTTAGGTTATTTGCTCCTAAACACCTGCATGGAGAAACTTCTTCAAGGGAACAACTGTGGAAAGGAGGGCAGGTGGGTGGGCGAAGGGTATTTCAGGCAGCCTATTTAGAAAAGTCATTCATTATTCATGGTTCGGGTGCAACCTTGCCTCGCCTCGGCAAAAAAACACAACAACAGTAGCATGCTTCAAGAGGAATAAACTCCTTTCCAAAAGAACCTGAGGAAGGACTGCGGGTGCTTCACTTTCTGTCTGTATTCCTTTCTGCTTGCTGGTTAACTGCTCAGGCGTCGTGAGTTATTTTGGACTGTGTCTCTGTCCTCCCTCCGTATTTACATTTCTCACTCACTTAGCAAGTATCTCAGAGAGCATGAAGTGCAGAAGGCGGTCGAGGTCAACGCCAAGCGATGTCCCGCCAAAGAAAGAAGTTTTTGAGATTGTTTTTAAAGTTCGGTTGTTTTGCGCGATTCGTCATTTAATCGAATCTACACAACAGAGGGAATAAAGCCACAAAAGGTACATTTATGGGAGTTACGTCAGGTTGAAATAAACGTTAATTTCTTACCTTGACGACGCCAAAACATGTTATGCACAATTGTGGGTTTTGGAACTTTTTTTACCTTCTCCACGGCCAAAGAAGATTTGAAAGTCTTCCAGGCTCAGCTTTTTTTCTCAAAACAGCATCATTAAGCACAATGACGAATCTTAAATCCTTATTGTTAAAGTAGTGTTTCTGTGTTCATTTCATATGCCAGGCTGAACACCAATGTGCCGTCCTCTTTGTTTACCTGTTCTCTTCCGTAATGCCTCCGGGTTTCCTCCTGTCACCCCGTGTTTTAACGACACAGTGCTATAAATCGTGGGTAATTCCCTCGGGCAAAGTCTGCAGAAAAAGCAGACTTATGGAAAGTGTTCAGATAGGGTGTTTAAAATGTCACATATTTCCCGGGAACGCGCTCTAAAGTCTGCGAGGCTGTGAGATTGGGATTTGGCCATTCTATGTCTGTAATGTCCTTAGAGAGGCGGGGAGGCTACGGCGAGCCCTCAGGGACAGTAGTGGCGGGAAGGGAAATCGCCGCTTGTGTGTTTTAATTAGGAGTTTGCAGACTGTCGAGCTCAAACATTGTTTTTCTTTAAAACGTGGAATGTTTTCCCGGTACTTTTTTTTTTTAATTGTCATACATGGCTTTAATGAGATCAGTGTTTTGCCTCCTACACTATGTTTTTGGAATAAGCCCTCCTGCATAATCGGGACAAATTAATTTTAGGAATAATAAAACAGTCAAATATTCTGCTTGTTTACTCTGCTGAACATTTGTATTTCCTAATGTGTTCTGAGTAAAGACATGACCTGCTTGTTTTATGCTTTGGTAGAAAAGCAATTAGATTTTTATTTTTTTTTTTTGTACAGGCTGTTATGCTCAATGAGATAAGGCTGAATGTGGGAACTGAGCATTGAACAAAAAAAAAAAAAAAAACCTCCTGAAATTACTCCTCACAGATATTCGTCTTTAATTTTCAGGATCAAACACGTGTTCGGGGGAAGATTCAGGAAAAACAGCCGCTCTGTGGCAGCAGGTTGAAAAGCATCAGCGAGACTTTCTGTAGTTCACTTTTAGCATTTCAAACTGCTCCTTTTTACAGAGATTACACTTCAATAAATCACATGAAAGGGAGCGAAATTGAGGAGAAATCATGTCAGAACTGACCCCTACGAATGAAAAGAAGAAAAACATCAAGTTAACATTTAGTTCAACAAAGGAGTTTTAAACGAGAATGAACTGAAGTACAGTGAAGTGTCTTGCACATCATGTTCCTTCAACTGTCAAAGCGTCCTTTTTTATTTAATTCATCCCACAAAATATATGGAGTTCTGGTTTTTAGGCTGCTTTTGGAAATACGAATGGTGGTGAAATACGAATAACTTCAGCCAATCATCTCGTTAGCTACACATTGAGAGGTCGCCGGGCAAACAAGGTCAAAGTTGGAAGTGATTGACTCCACTTTAGACGATGAGAGTGGTATCAAACGCATCACTAACTCGACAGGAGGCCAATAAACACGCTTCCCAAAACGTCGAACTATTGCTTCAAGACAAACCTGATGAACACAGATTTGTGCCTGACATCTTGTCCACGCAGACACGGGGCTGAATCCCGAATAATTCATTTGAAAGACGGAGAAAACTTGCACAAGCTCAACAGTAACTTATTTGTACAAGTCAGACTCGCGCGTATAAAGCGAGTGAAAAGCTTTATTAGGACAGAAATCTCTCCAGGCTTCAACAATTAGTTTGAAATCTTGTCTTTTCAATGATTTAATCACCGACGCCAAGGCGAGTGTTAGATTATTTAAAATAAGAAATACAGCAATTAACTGCTGATTGGGACGGATGATACTCTGAGGCACTTTCCTCAAAATAGCCAGTTGGTTTCCAATAGCTGTTAGATGTGGGAGAAAAAAACTGCGAGATGGAAAGAGAGCTGAAGAGCGTTTAGAGAGCATGTGTGATATCACTTTCTCTTTGTTCTTCGGTGAAAGCTACAGCGTGCGTGCAGAAGAGGTTACATTTATCATGGTTAGAATATTCTCTCTCTCTCCTTTTTTCAACATTGTTATTACAAGGCTGCAGTTCTGTGAAGGGTGTGAAACAAAAAAAAACAAACTAAAAAAAAAAACAATGCAGCTGTGCATGTGGAAGTTAAATCCAGCAGTTGAGTTTTGATGTCCGCCACATCTGGAACAACATGATGTGTCCAAAAAAGAAAACAATGGCTGATATCAGTTCGGGGACGTGGACACACTTCAACAGTTCTTTGAAAAGTCTCTGATCAGAGTCCATGTTTCTCAATGGCGCCATATTCTTTCCTACGGAGCTAATTTGAAAGGCACACACATTTTAGAGATCACCAGGGACTTATGTAATCAAACTTTTTTTTTTATTTTTTATTTGGCTCTTCCTTCAAAAGGAAACTAATCCAACTTCAGCCAAGTTGAGCAGTTTGTTTTTGTTTTTTTTTTTGTTTTTTTACACTTGACTGGTTCAGGATACAAATTCCCGGGATATTAGCAAAACATTTTTCAACATAACATCCCTTTTATCCTCAGCACTAGTACACGCTGTTGGATTGATTCCTAAAATGGGACGACTGCAGGATCTAATCTGTCTCTGTCACCTGCAGGACTGTTCCTAAGCCGCAGAGGAAGACCAAGGGGACGGAGGTGAAAGGTCGCCGGGTTTTTGGGGTTCCTCTGCTCTTCAGCGTCCAGCAGACAGGAGAGCCACTTCCTCCCAGCATCCTCAGGGCCCTGGTCTACCTCAGGACAGAGTGTTTGGACCAGGTAATGGAGACAAGACCTGGTGGAGGCTCCCCATGTCCTCACTGCAGCGTCTGTCTCTGTCTCTCTCTCTGGTCTCTCTCTCTCTCTCTGTCTGTCTCTCTGTCTCTCTCTCTCTCTCTTAAAAAAACCAACATACAACCAGAGTGAAAAAGGAAAGAAAACTAAGAGAAGATGGGTTCATATTTTCCTGCATGTAAAGCACTTCTGTGTTTTTGTTCTCTCAGGTGGGTCTTTTCCGTAAGTCAGGGGTGAAGTCTCGTATCCAGTTCCTCCGTGAGCTGGTGGAGTCTGACCCGGACGGCGTTTCGTACGACGGTCAGTCTGCCTTCGACGTGGCCGACATGGTGAAGCAGTACTTCAGAGACCTGCCTGAACCCATCTTCACCAGCAAACTCTGCGAGTCCTTCCTCCACATTTACCAATGTAAGCTGTCACTACTGTTATCACGTGGCGCTTACTATGAGTGCTTGGTTTTATTTGGCTCCTCCTCTCTTCTTTTCTTGTTCCTGGACGTTTATGAATGAATTGGATTAAAAAAATTGAAATAATTCAGGATGAACATATATTTTTCCCTCAAGTTGAAACCGTGTCACCACCTCTAAAATTCTCTTTGCATTCAGTCTGAAACCAAATGTACAACCTCACATAGTCTACTAGGCATAGGAAAGTTAAAATGCTAATGCAGAGTATGATAATAATAATAATAATAATAATAATAATATGTTAGCATCCAGTAATTTTTTGCCACATTTTTCCCAGTTGTTTCACCAATTTTAACCACTTATCATGCTGTCCCATTTCCAAAACATATCATCATTTCTTTTTTTACTAATTCCCGTCATTTCATTTCAGAATACCATAAAGATGGATTTTCAGAGATTTTAAACGTGCAGGAGGACTTTTTTTCGAATCATGTGAACTGAGCGATTGAATCGTTACCTGGTCATTCTTCCGTTTGCAGACTTCCCCAAGGATCAGCAGCTGGTTGCGGCTCAGGCAGCCATCTTGCTGCTTCCTGACGAGAACAGAGTGGCGCTGCGGACGCTGCTGTTCTTCCTGCGGGACGTGGTGGCCTGCGTGGACGAGAACCAAATGACTCCAACCAACATTGCAGTTTGTCTGGCGCCGTCGCTCTTCCACCTCAACACCCTGAAGAGAGACGCCAACGCACCCAGGTGGGCCGAAACAAACTCGCCTGCATATCTATTCAGCTACACTCCAAGTTGTCTTTATTTTATTCTGTAAAAGCGAAGGTCAGATGTTTTTTAAATGAAGGTCATTTTCTCTCATCTCAGTAAAAGATGGAAGTGGATTAAGGGTGTTTTGTGTTGCATAAGATCACTGCTGTTGGGTAAAAAGTTCAGTCTGTGTCTCTCATTTTAATTAGATTTTGCAGGTCATTCAGATGATTGCATAGGACACGAGTCAATTCTGTGAGAAAAAAGAAGCTGAAAAACACATTAAATTAAACTACAGTGTACTTAGTTTTGTTCATCACTGCTAACTTCTAAGTCTCAGCTTCTGATTTGGCTTCAGATCGTGACTTCACCTTTGGTTTGTGCGTGTGTGTGTGCGTGTGTGTGTGTGTGTGTGTCAGCACGCTGACATTCAGGTGGCATAGAAACATACTTCTCTTGCTACTTTTGTTGCTTCATTAGACGTCATGTTTCCAAAGTTCTCAGTTCTCGCGAGATGAAATCGCGTCAGGATCCAGCTCCGACACACACACACACACTTTCTCTCTGTAATGAAAAGCACGACAGACAGACAGCATGAGGGGAGAAGATGAGACTGTTGAGGATGATAATGACGAGGCAGATGATGTGCAGACCAATCAGTCAGTTCATTGTAATTATTCATGGCTGCATTCTTTAACATCAAAGTGCACATTGTCGCACTGCTGAGACTTTAATGAACCCACGAAGAGCAAAAACCAAAAAAGTGTTCGTCCGTCTCAATACTTTGACTCGCAGCTCCAAGCCCATTGATTTAGAAGACGGCCATCTTTAAAAACAGCTCACAAACATGTAGTTTCTTTCTGTAGTCGTTTCCCTCAAACAGCTGTTAAATGTAGTTCCTATCAAAGAAGTGCTGCGTTTGTCGGGGACTATTTTCAGCGGTGGATTGATCCACATTTGGTTCTCTGGCGAGCATTTGTGTGCGGGATCGAGTGAAAATGATCTACAGTGTGTGTGTGTTCATGGTAATGAAGGAACACGTCACCCAGAGCGACAGTGGGGCTCATTGATGCGGGTTTTTCTAATAGTTTTTGGACAACAATGAAGCTCTATGGCACAGAGGAGGAAGATAAATCAGGCTTTGATACACACTTGTTAGTAGGGTTCAACCTTTCTCTCCATAGTCTTCGTTTGTACTCGTCTTTAATGCCACACTGCATCTTCTTATCATCCGTCTTGTTTCCTTCTACCCTCATCTTTTCCCCCCCCTCCCCACCCTTTCATCATCTCCACGTCACATTCTTCTTTTGTCCGGCTCATCTTCCTCCCCGGATATTCCACTCGCATCTCTTCCCCTTGTTTTCTCTTCTCATTCTTGTAATCACTCTCCTTTCACTAACTCCTCTTCCTCCCGTACTTTCCTTTATCCTCTTTCGGCTTCTTTCTTTCCGTTCAACTGGACAGTAAATGGAAATGACATAATGACCCAATCAGCGATTTGTGCCTCCCGCGTCTCCTGGAAGCCAACGTCCCGCACCGTCAGAAATCATGTCCCACTTTGTGACGGGGACAATAACTCGGAAAATTGACTGCTGCTTGCAGCTGTTCTCCCACAGATCTATGAAATCTCATGCCAGCGTCTATTTGCTCATGTTTCTGTGTGACAGAACTCGCTCCTACTGAGAGATATACTTTTTAATGGTCTCGCTCCTCACCCGACCAGCTTGGCTTTTAAGTGTTCGCGTCTAATTTCCGTGTTTTGCAGCACTGAAAAGGCTCTGTGCTGTTTGGTGTGACGACACGTGCGTCTGTCTAACTTTCTTCTTAGTCATTGGAAACAAAAAAAAAACAAAACATAAAATATAAAACTTCATATCAATTAAAATCAAGGAAACAAGTTCCCGTTGTGAACGCTTTACAAAAATAATCAGAATCCGTCAGTTGCAGTAATTGTGACGCAGTGCTGCTGATTTCTGTCTGCTGCTCAGTGAAAGCTCATTCTGCTGACACACACACACACAAACACACACACCTGCAGAGGCGACATGTCATGTTTCACACACTCTTCCCATTTCCTGTCAGTGTTCCCAAAACTGAAAAAAAAAAAAAAAAAAAAACACTACGGCAACTGTCTCCAATTGTAAATCCCTGAACTTTTCTAAAGTAATTTCCCTCTCGTTTGTTCCCTTTTTTTATGGTTTATTTTATTTTTTAAGACGTTTTGTTGGATGTATCATAGCGTGCCAGAGGCGAAACACGAAGACAAAATGTTTCATTGTTTATCTGTTTCCATTTAATGTTTTCAGTTTAGTAGTTGGCAGGTCCTAGTGACAACCCTAACAAATGAAAAGATTAAGTTAAGTTACTTTACCTCGACATTGATTTCAGTGTGTTGTCTGACTTTAACTCGATGTCTTGAGAGTGACCTTGACCTTGTTACCGTGGCTGCCGCAGGTCGAGTCATAGGAAGTACAGCCTGGGCCGCCCGGACCAGCGGGACCTGAGCGAGAACCTGGCTGCCACCCAGGGTCTGGCCGACATGATCACAGAAGCCCAGAGACTCTTCCAGGTACACACACTGCAGCGCACAGCGTGTGTGTTCTTTATTATCCAGAGGGTCTCCACGGAGGAGCATTAAGTGGTGTTTAAAAGTCCGAACAATTGTGTTATTTTGTCCCCTTTTGTTTTAAAGACGTATATTTGGCCAAGGAAGTTGTCGGCTTAAGTGTGTGTGAATTTAATCACCGCGTAGGCAAATAGTTTTTAATGATTTTTCGATTTTTATGACATATACTATGAATTTATTATAACTTTTTATGGCATACTATAGGATGACCTTTTTTTATAAGCTTTTTATGACATGCTGTACTATGACATTTTTTATGAAATCTGTATTAAGTAAGCTATGGATTTTTCATCAAATACTGTACTATGACATTTTTTATGACTTTGTATGACATACTATACTTTTTATGTGAACATTTTTCATGACATACTATAATATATAACAATATTTTGAATGACATGCTATCCTATGATTTTTTTTTGATGACATGTTTATGGCATACTATACTTTTACATGTTTTTATGCCATTTTTAATGAAATTGTATAGATCATTTAATATTTTTGTGACTTTTTAACGACATTATATACAATGCCCTTTTTGGACCAGTTTATGCGTGGGAAAAGGTGTATGCATGCTTTTTTTTTTTGCATAGGCATTGTGCATACATCTGGTCCCTAACCAGGAACGTAGGAAACGTGTGTTACTGGTTAACCCTTTCAAGCTGAAGAGAAATAATTAACAAAATAATGTTAACAAATAACAAAAAATCCACTTTGCAGCTTCCAGAGTTTTGGCCCGGTCAGCTTTCTAGTGCTGCAGGCTCCACTGAGGACTCCCTCTCTGAGGAAGGAGAAGGCCTGGTGACCCCCAGCCAGGGTGGAGGTGAGGAGGAGCAGGAGGAGAGGAGGAGTAAGCTGCAGCTGAGCACCCAGCACCTCCTGAAGGAGGCCAGAGAGAAGAGCCGAGGCTGGGAGAGCCACCCAGCCCCAGAGCACGTGGAGCTGGCCTTCAAGAAGGTAAACGGAGGGAGGAAAGAGGGAGTTTGACCTCCAGACGAGAGGTTTCCACTCCACACTACATGCTAATTTGAATGGGGCTGTGAGTGTGTAGTGACTGGACAAGTTTGGATTGTAATAGTGTGGGTACAGGAGGTTTTGGTGTCTCCATTGAGTTCTTATTCTCGTCCTCCACTTGTCTGCAGATGGACGACGGCTGCCCGCTGTGGATGTGGCGCGGCTCCGTGGAAGTGGACGCCCCCCAGAAGGAGCTGCTCCACCGGCTGCTGAGGGAGCAGGAGCTGTGGGAGGGAAGCCTGCGCCAGGCCGCTGTCATCCAGGCCTTGTCCGAGGACGCCGAAGTCTTCCGCTACCTCCTCCACGGCCACGGCCTCGGCTCCCGGCCCCCGCAGGAGCATCTGCTGCTCAGGTAATGAGGCGAGGTGAGCCCCAGGCTTCTGGGTCTTAACCTGCTGAGCTCTACAGAGCAGCGAGGACGGAGGAGTCAAAGCCAAAACATACTCTGAAAGTTGTCAGTTTGATTTAAAGTCGGAGACAGAAGTCGGTTTTTTTTTGTTGTGTATGCATGAGGTTTGAGTAGGGTTGATGAAATTTTAATCTTGCCCTGAAGTCAGATGAGACATGACAGTATCTGTGTTCGCAGCTGGATCACATCCCACTGTGTACCTTTGTCATATTTCCTCTCTTCATGACAGCGGACATGAACTTTGAGTTACCAGAGTAAGACTTTAAAATCAACACTCCTGCATAACACATTGAAACAAGCAAATCATTTCTAATTGTTGCCATATCCTAGCGAAAAAAGAAGAAAAAAAAAAGAGTCCGTCTCTAAATAATTACTGACTTCCTGTCTTTGCTCTCAGCCCCAAGCCCATTGGTTCCTGCCGAAGACATAAATCTTTAAATATAGCTGACACGTATATAGTTTAATTTTTTACGTTTCAGTGTTCTATTTTTTTTTTTTTTTGCTTTTCCCGTGTGTCTCGTTGGCCAGCTATCAAGGGCCAAATGCAAAACAATAAAAAGTTTTAAAAAAAAAAAACAGCTTTGGAAAATCTTTTAAACTAATCTTTTCTTTCTCCTGCTTGCCTGGCATTTTATTTTAATTGTATCGCCATTTTCATTGAACAAAATACAGAGGGTTGGGGTTGCATAAGTAAACAGCTAAAACACCCACTGCTTGGAATCAGATTATTGGTAGCAGTCACATTTGAATCCTTCCTGATCATCTCTTCCCAGGACGTGGCAGGCAGACCCATCCTCCGGCCCTCTGTACCTGTCCTCTGTATCCACGGAGCACCCCGAGGTGCTGTCGGAGGGCGTCAGGGCCCACGTCCACTCCTGCCTCTACCTGCTGGAGCCCACCGGAGCCAGGAGGACCCGACTGACGCACCTCTGTCGAACAGATACCAGGTAAGGGGGTGCATACGCTGGAAGGAAGAGAAAAACAAAGAGGGAATGTTTGCCAATTTTACAAATGAGTTTGTGATGGGTAAAGCCGAGTTAGTGAGGGAGGGGGGAGAAGGTAGAAGCCTCATCCACTCGTATTGAATAACTGCCAGGATGCAGGGAAATCAGTGTTATTTAATTATCAGGGAGGAAACAGGAAGAGTTGTGGCAGGAGGAGGCTGCAGTACGTGTCGCTGTTGGTGTGATGGATCTTTTTCTTAGTTTTCGCTTTTACAGACATTTGACAATGAAGGAATGACAGGAAATACTGAGAGATTAAGAAAACGGGAGGACATGTTACAGAGACGGACGAGTTTCTCACTTACCCTCGCTGATGTCGACCCAAATAGTTTCATTAGTCCATGGCTTGAGATTTCTTCCACTAAAACTCCTCTGCTGCCACCTCAACTTTATTGGCATTCAATGAATGGAATTTTGTTTTTTTGCCTCTAAAAGCTTTGAAAATGTTATTTTGAAAACCTGACAGCATCATGTCTTTCTAGAGACATTTTTGCCTCATGCAAGATCCAGCAATACGGACAGATAATGTCTTGAGATAAATTCATTTGGAGTTGAAATATGTTACGGAAATCATTGGGGCACATTTTGGAGACGTATCTCTAAACCTCAGCATTTAAAACCAAAATGATTTGCATGACAAGATAATACAAGGGCATGTATTATTATTATTTATTTTTTTAAAGAATAACTCATTTTGCACCACAACGTGTTTAACGGGCCCAATCTGAATGTAACAGTTTAATGACTCTACGATTAAACGCAAGAGTTTTATTTAAGTGATCCTAATTGTTTTTCTGGTGTTAGTTACTGTGTTAATAATTGGCAGAATGTTCCTTTAAGTAATAAAAAATAATAATAATAAGACAGGAGTAAAACCAAGGGCACAGTGAGCTACAGAGAGGCTGGCAGGATTTAAGGCCGTGAGAAGCCTATTAAAAGAAATATCTGGAGAGAGCACTTAGTCCATCTCATCCTTCGTAATTGAGCCTTTTCTCTGTTTTTGACCTCTGCCGGCATCTATCTGCAGCACAATCACAACCTCCCTGTAGGTGAGCACACGAGCAGGAGGAGCCGCCCTCCTTCTCATGATTCATGCCCTTTGAAACTAAGTTGCTGCAGATTTTCTGCTGCTTACATGATCAATTTGACTCTCAGAGGAGCCCCGCCGCTCCATTTGTCTCCGTTGATTAGATGAAACGAAGCTCCGTGCGACACGACACCGGCGAGGCACGGGCTCATAGCGCGTCTGTCATTAAACTGCACTATAGCTGTTGTTGTTGTTGTTTCAGCAGCCCAGGCTGCGGGAGGAAGCAACTGCAAGATTTGGTCAATTCAGTTATGAGCACGCACAGTTTCCTCTGCACAGATTGACTAGATCACAGTGGGCTGAAGAAAAAAAAAAAAAGAGATGAAAAGCTGATACGAGACTACTGCGGAGGCTGTGACCTGCCAGAAACACACACACACACACACAGTCAAATAAACTCCCTTTGTTTTTTAAGTGAGTTGTAAGATCAATACAATGATCCTAAACAAGTGTCATTAAGGCATCATGTTATACTTACAGTACAGTCAGAAGACTAATGAATGACGGATGATAACATCAGATACATGTTCTGTGTGTGTGTGTGTGTGTGTGTGTGTGTGTGTGTGTGTGTGTGTGTGTGTGTGTGTGTGTGTGTCTGTGCGTTGTGACTTTGTTGTGTGAGCCCGAGACAAGTTTCCCTGCAGGACAATAAAGTATATGTTATCTCGCACCAAGTTGAAAGGTATTAACGTCGAAACGATGAGATACTAGCTCTTACTTTTGCTTTACGGTCTCATAATCCTGACCAAGAAAATCCAAACTTTAATCACTCATCCTTTTACATCAGTGTCTCATAATTTCGATCTTTTTTCTCTTCTTTTTTTTTTTTTTACTTAGTAAGTCAAAATTGCGGACATGATTGTGATTTACGGATCATAAATCCTCAAGGTCGGTCATCATTTTGACTGACTAACTTTTTTTGCCGATTGTTACCATTTCCGTGCAATGAGCTTCCAGCAGAAACGGACTGAAATGGTGACTCACAACATCGAAAAGAGGGCGGACAGGCCGATATGATGTATGGCTGTGTTATTATCTCAGCGGGCTTTTAGTCGACCCATTACAACGGAACTGAAAGGATCCCGTCGGCACACACTCGCAGCCCCGTGTGTCTTTCTAATTTTCCGATGATGAGTATGCGCTGACTAAAGAACAGAGCGCGTGGAGTGACAGGGAACAGCTACTGTTATCAAGTGTACACACATTCTCATTTGAGGCATTCAGCTGACACTGTTACACAGAGAAACCGAGAGAACCCGCGGAGTTGAAATAAGCTTTGATTCTATGATCATTTACAAGCAACCAGCAGGCGTCTGAGTAACTTCGGCCTGCCAGTGCTCCCGTTATGCAAGAGTGATTGTGTAAGGAAGAAGGGAAAACACACCCAGAGGGATGAATGCCTTCACTCTTCCCTTTGTCTGACACTTCCTCTCGCCTTTAATTTCCTCTCATGACAGGGGCTCAGGCTAAACATCTGCGGTGCGCCAGCCTGTCTCGGGTCTTACTGGCTATGACATTAATTTGAAGTGCTTGTTAACTTTCAAGGCAAGACAACAGATCCACAGCATCAAGGTCAACAGGGCTTTTTTTTTTTTTTTTTTTACAGTACAGGCCTGTGAAACAGATCCTATCACCTCCAGAGGAAATGAAACTGCGCCGTGGCCTCGGAGAGTGAGAAACAGGCGCCTGGAGTCCGTTTAGAAACTGCAGCGAACACTGGAATAGAGAGACGCATTAAAAAGGGGCAAAGAAAATGAACTTTTACGAGTGAATATTGCAACGCGTTGCCGGAAATCCAGCAGCAGCGGAAGTCGGCCATTACATACCTGATATGTTGACTCGGGATGACGGGGGGAAACACAGGTTTAACTACTAATAATGACAGCGCGGATGCTCAGCACGCTTGGAACCTCAACCGAGGTGGTACCAAAAAGAAAAAAAAAAAAAAAAAAAAAAGTACCAGGTATTATCCACGATTTTTTCCTTATGGAAAACCAAAAAAAAAAAAAAAGAGCGAGTGGAGTTGAGTAGAAAACCGTGCAGTGGAGACGCGTCACGATAATGCCAGCGCAGATGTAAAGATAGAGCAGGTATAACTGATGTCTCTGTTCTAATAAACCATTATCTGTGAGCCACAATGGAAAACAGACAATGTGATGTGCATTATACTACGATGAGTCACGACGTCTCTTGTGAAAAAGCTGCGGCTCGCTAAGAGGAATTATTGAGTGAAATATTCAATTAAATCAAAAATATAAAGTAGATTAGAGACCATCTTGTGATGGGATCCAACCGGCTGCGATGGCAAATCTATTCCCAATATTAACTCATTTCAATCTGACAAATTTATTCAGGATTTGGTTTGAAGATTTTCTTTTTTTAGGATGATGAGGTCTTTAAATATGACGGACAGGCTTCATTCAAAAACCTCAATAGAAGCTTTGAATATACAAATAAATGACATTTGGTACAGTCCTAATTCAAATATTTCTATTCAGACTTTTTTTTGGCTGACAGCACAAAAACAAATGTGTCCGCTACGTAGAAAGTTTACTTCTTTCCCTGTAGTGTTTTTAAAATGTATACGGGACATGTTTATTCATGACTGGGATATGAAGATGTATTTGAGTTTATCCCAAAAAGCCTTAACCATGACATCATCTTTAATCTCTTTTTTTGCAAATGTACAAATAAAATAGAGGAGAATTTGCTTCTTGGCCCATAAATCTACAGCAGTCAAAACTAAAGCTGAAAGTTTGCTGCGGAGTTGAGCATTTGAAGTTATTTTCTCTTTTCAAATGTGACTTTCTCTGACCTTTTCTTTGCTGTTGTTTTTCTTCTTCTTCTTCTTCTTCTTCCAGGGGCCGGTCGCAGGAGTGGCACAGCAAGGTGAGCGGACATCTTCTGGCCTCCCGTCTCCTGGCGATCAAGGACTCCTTCAGGGCAGAACACAAAGAGACCAAGATCTGAGTCAAAGCAGAAGTGGAAGCTGAGGAATGATTTACACATGTCGTCACCCTGAGCCTGGTTAAAATGCATCTCTTCAGACCTCACGGCAGAATGCTGGAAGGAAAAAAAAGGATTACTCCAGCATCATTTTCATGTGACTTTCTCCAAGCTTTAAAAGTGAAGCTCGAGCACAGCAAGCCGGGGAGGTGACCTATGAGCCAGGAACCGTTTGTGTCTCTTTGGCTTCTTCCGGAGTTCCTGCATGTGTTCCCTTTTTGTGTCAGTCAGTCACCTTGCAGATTGCCAGCAGCACCCCTGCGCTCCCTGCTGCGTCTGTTAAACTTCACTCAAGCTCACCAAAAAAATAAAAAATGCAAACCCTGGCGAGCTTTGACAAAGGACATTGTGATGGGAGGATGAAAAGAAAAAAAAGAGCGAGGTGGTGCGAGTGGACAGTGTGCTATCAGGGATTGACATAGTTACTTAAAATCTAAAACATGTTAGCGAGAAAAAGCGAATCACAAATCGACTCATGGTTCTCCAGCTTATTCCTCGCTGTAGCCAGAGAAAGAGGGCAGGGGAAACACATGGCAGCTGCCTGGAGGAACACAGGACAGATAAAGACAGAGAACATCAGGAAACAGACTTTTAGCCACCAGACATTTGGCTTCATCGAGGAAAGAAGGGATGAGGAGGGAGTGGACGTCGAGAAGACAGAAGGGCGACAGCATCTGTACTAAACCTACGACCAGGAACAAAGCAATGAGGGGAAACTCGATGACGGGCGACGAGGAATTAGCCACAGACCGGCGTCCAGCAGCGGACCGGCCCCGTGTCCCGTTTGACCGACTCTTCTTACTTTGAAATTCATCCCTGTGAATTCGACCCGTTCAGTAACGGGACACACGCGTGTGACAGTTCAAAGACGAGCGATATCTACCTCTCCACAGGAAGACGCCACAGTTACATGACTTTGAAGCACGACAAAGTTGCGATTTGACGGAGGCCTCGCGGCGCCGCGGGGGCAGCGAGCCTTTCGTGTGCGCTTTCCCGGCCCGGTGACGGATGATCCAACCAGACAGCTCTCCCTCCAAACTTCCTGAATTTTTTAACATTTGTATTTATTCTTAGTCAGTCGAGAGCGTGACGTCCACGCGTCTCTGCGCTTGTACAGTCTTATTTCACGTGGCTTCACTTTCTGAGCGGGCTTGTCCGACGTATTTCAAAGTGTCATTGTGTCACGGGTGTGTGCATGTAAAAGTCGAGTTCATTCAAACGCCATATTGCAGATTATTTAACTTAATGTATATCTTAAAACAAATCCTATATCTAAAACACAACTCTTATTTAATTTCCAGCTTTCAGAAAACGTTGTGTGAAATCAGAATTTATCCGTACCAAACGCCTAATTAAAATGTTTATTTCTCTCTGAACCCGTTTCCTGTTGTCATTCCTAGTTTTTTTTTCCCCCTCTCCTCTGTGACTCGTCTAAGTGCCAAACAGATTACTGACTGTAATTTGGGAGGAAGGTGGTGGGAAACAGCAGGCAGTGTGAAGATGAGGTACCACACTGCGCCACTGAAGCGCGAGAGATTAATAAATCTGGCAGTGTGGTCGCGCTGCAGACTTCCAAAAAAAAATAAATAAATAAAAAAAAGCTCACAAATCTCACCTCTTTCTCGTATTCACAACACCCACTTGTAATCCAATTTGCATAAAGCTTATTTCCATATCTTATTGATTCCTCTCTCAGATCGCTGCGTCACTGATAGACGCCGTCGAGGCAACTCGCAGGGAGAGACAGATGCCGAGCAACAAAAAAAAAAGTGAAGTTAAAAAGTTCTTCTTGTGGCGAGGACATCATGCCCCGGTCCAAACAGGATTTTAAGGAAGAGGGATAATTTATGCAAATTACAAATAACAGAAGCACAGAAGTGCCTGCAGGCGGCTTTAATTTCTGTACAAGTCTGTTCCTTCCATATGGTGCTAAAATACCATGACGTGAACTTGGGATGAACCCGAGGTCAAAGGTGACAGAGGACTACTTTGTTGCCTTTAAAGTCTCTAACCCAGAGATCAAGAGGCCTGATCACATTTAAAAAATACATTTTTAATCATATTAATCTTTAATCAAATGACTCTTATGTGAAAGGCACCACCTGTAAGTGCTGAAGAGGCAGAAGCACCACCTTCTATGGAGCTTTTTAACCACAAGTGTTGGGTTTCACAGCCTGTTTACAGGATGGGTCAGTTTTTCAGTGTATATTCTCGGACAAATACTATCTGGTGAATGTAGTGGAGCATTTAGCAGCTAAAGAGCTGTATATTTTGTTTTGTCAGGAGCTGGTGGAGACCAAAGCTGAGCTAAAACAAGAGGAAATATCAGACTCACATTCATCAGGTGGACACGAGCACGGTCAGTAGAAGCAGGAATGCCGTCATGTTAAAACGTATAGAAATCCATTTTGAAGATTTCTCCGGTTTCATGCGAGCTGGTGGATGAAAGGAAAGAAGGAGTTAGAAAAACAGGAAACAATCAAAAGGACGGACAGATGTGAGGAAAGTAAGTACGGAAAGAATTATTACTAGTGATATTGTATTGACTTTACACGCGTCAAATTTAAACTTGGAGTATTCAAAGTAACTCGCAACTACAGCTGTCATTGAAATATACGAGTACAAAGTAGAACATCTTCCAAAATGGAAAAACTGTTTTCTATTGGGGTATTTACTGTATGTACATAAAGCGGCGATAACCACTTTCGGCCACCAGGGGGTCAGAAAAAACATAGAAATACACTGCTACCACTAAAATTCTCAGCTTAAAAAGTTGTTTTAAGTTTCTTATTTACACATTCAGCAGACACAGCAATGTTAGCCTCCATGAGGATTCACGTTCGTGTCCGCCCGATGAATTGAAGTCTAATATTATTATTAGCTCTTATTTGTTCTCCTCCAACTCCAGAGGGAAATATCTGGCTCTTTAAATGCTCCACGATGTTCACCAGCTAGTCGCTAACTTTGTCTGCCGTTTGGTGCCGGACCGGTAGAGTACAGAGCGTTTATCAGAGCGTTTTCTGTGAAAACAGCTGATTGCTGCTGGAAACAAGGTTGATTCTCACCCAGGCAGTGGATGTGCCATGCAACAAAAACAAGGCGCTAAGAGGCCAAAACGCTCCGTATAGGTGGCAGAACTGTAGAGTTCAGAGTTGGTTCATCACGTTGAGCGACGTCTTTCACGTCACACAAACCTGTTTGTCCCCGTGTTGATTAGTGCAGCTTTATAGATTTTCATTGAAAGAAATGTCTGTTAAGTCACTATCTATGGCGAGTGAGCAAACACGAGGGTGATGGTGTGTTTGCAGTCTTATGATCTGGCTGTGGCAACATTCCTGGGGAAAAAAGAAAAGTATAATAATCACAAAGCTCTGCATCTCTGGAAAGTGAGAGATCCAAAAACACACCTGCTATTACCGCATATTGACATAGGTGCCGCCAAAGAGAACGAAACTAAGACGTTCAGAATTGTAACCTTAAGCAAAGTCTGCAGAATCACAGACCTTCAACACCTTCACAGGTTTCACAGCCCTGAGCTGCTGAAGTACTTGGACGTAAAGATTGTGCACAGTACTCAAGTAAACATCCATATTTACCTTCCACCTCAGGTCAGCGCGTCCCTGCTGCATCACCAGGACGCCCCCGAAACTTCTCTCCTGAATACTGATGCAGAGGAGCCTTTGCGGGGAGGACGCCGCTCCTCCGAGTCTCCACAGGCAGCTTCTCCAAACCACTCGGGCCTTCAGACGGGGCGACCTCCCCGTCACCACCCCGGGACACGAGAGAAGCGGAGTGAATATCAGCTGAGGCCACAGGGCGAAGAGATGCGTCTATCCCATGGAGGCGGGGGAACGTTATTGCTTCCGCAGGTGTTATTGAAGCAGCGTGGCAGGCTTTCTCCTCCTGGAGCGACTGTCAAAACACCTTTAACACCGTCCTTCAGCAGCAGCGCGGCAGAAGCAAAAAAAAAAAAAAAAAGGGGTGGGGGCGGGGGGAGGCACGACTCTTTTGAAAGCTTAATGAATCTTTCATGAAACTGCTGTGGGAATTATTGCCTGAGAAGGTAGTGAGATGAGCCGTAAAGTTCTGGGACGTACGGGTATATGATGAGAGACTACTAGAAAGGAGAGGACTGTATTTCAGAAGTTTCAAAGATGGGTCACACGCACACGTCTTCCCCCTCGGCACGGCTTAAGAACTCTTCTAACAAGTATTGTATGTCTTGTGGCGATTCCCGGAGTCATACAACTTTTATATCTACGGAAGTGCACAACTGTCTGGTGGGTACAAGCAGACTTGACAATTACAGTCTTCCAGGCTGCCTCAGAGTGTGTGTGATGTATAATTAACTTCATCAAATGGGTTTGTTTGCCTCGCACTTTGAGTTTCTGCAAACAAAGCCCACTAACTCGCACGAGTCATGGAAGGCAAAGGCTGCAATTGTCGTTATCTAAAAAGCAGCTCAAGTTTAATGCGTCTTTCTATATGTCAACGTCTGGGAAGCAGAGGGGCGGACGCCGCGAAAAGCAATTAGACTTGAACTGCATGCACAACTTTTCTCTCACCGAGGCTTTCAGCTTGAATGTGTAGAACCTTTATGCGATTACAGCATTTTACAAACTCAGCCTGATGGCGGAGGTTGTTTGTAGAAAATGAGACAATGCGTGGAACACTGGCACGGTAATGGCTTAAAGAACAATGGCTGTATTCACAAATCACTGTGGGGCTTAAAGTAGCTTCTTACTGGCCGAGCAGAGAGAAACTCGTAAAAATAAAAGGGCTGCGTTGGTCCTTATTTTATGCTCTAAGATTTGGGTGTAAGAGTCATTCACAAAGCATTTCAGTGCTTAAAGTGCTTAAAGTCCCTCCGACGTCTGAGAGACGCTCAGTCTCTGAAGCAGGTGATGCACCTTGTTGAGTTTCAGCAAAGTTAATAAAAAGGATGCAATTAACTCACCAACAAATCCAGAGTTTCTACTAACTCTAGTAGAGCTGAAAAGATTAGTTCAATAATCAAACTTTTTTTTTTTTTTCTTTCCAGCTTCTTAATTGTTTTTGCTGTTTTTTTATTTGTCTCACGATAAACTAAATATCTTCAAGTGAAGACATGACGTCCCCATTGGGACATTTTGATAGGAAATTTCAATATATTCCCATATTTAACGTGTAAAATGTATGTGTAATGTATTGATTAACAGAGAAAACAATTGACAATTAAAACAACCGTTAATTGCTGACTGGTCAAAAAAAGATCCGCAATACATAAAATACTTCACATTTTCCATCAAAAAATAAAAAAATAATAATAATAATAATTCTCTTGGGGCGATAATGACATAACTTGTGACACAGATTCCTTAAAAAAAAAAAAAAAAAACTTTTTGCAGTACAAGTTTATTTGCCTAAACATTTTTTGCATTTTTTGCTTTAAACGAAGATCCAAAATGTGAAAATAACTGACAGCAGACTGGCTGATCGTTTGGTTTCATATCAGTTCTTTAATTTAAAAAAAAAAAAAAGATCCTTCACATGAGATGTTAATTAATGGAATTAACACAAGTATTATTATTTTGTATACCAGGATGGATATAATAACTTTGTTATTCCTTAAAGTCCAGTGAGTTTTGGCTGTGAGGTGAAAGAGAACATTTACTGATCATAGTCGTCTCGTCACGGCTCCTCCCCTTCCTGCTCTGGATTGTGCTGAACTTGGCGGCAGAGGGACCGGGCGCATCACATCCTCCCGACGGGGTTGATGCCCAGGATGTCAAAGCATTTGGCCATGATGGCCGCTGTGGCTTCACAGAGCAGCATCCTCCACATGTTGACCTTCACCACCTTACCTGGAGAGAGAGATTCCACAGGAAAACAAATACTGCGTTAGTTTTCTGACAGATGTACTTAACACTTACTTTGTTTATTAGGGTTGAATATAATACATTAAAGCAGATATCGATATCTTTCATCCCTCCATGAGTCGTTTCAACTAATGTTTGAGGCTCAAGTATTTCACCAAAAAGATAAAAAAAAGAAAAAAGAAGCTTCGATTAGATTTGAAAAATATATCTTTGTGTAGCAGAACTTTGTTTTTCCTTCCTGCCCTGTAAATCATCGCACATCCTCAAATGTATCTGGTTTTTATCCCGTGTGTCATAGTGGAATACAACCAGATACATTTGAGGAAGTGCATTTATTTATTTTTGCAGCCTGAGGATGTGCATTTATTTATGTTTTAGTCTGCATTTGCCATAATAGATAAACAATAAATAGAACACATAACAGATTCAATAAGTGGTTTGAAAAGAGCAAGAGAAGACACAAAAGAGGAGGAAACTAAACAGACGTACTGAGAAGCCTGACGGACAACAAACAGCGAAAGGTCGGAGTGCACATTTAATGATGCCGCCATCGCACAGCTGCAGCAGACACCACAGCACCAAATGAAAGTCAATGACCCGGACATCTGCATCCACACGCAACACCCATGACTGTCCACCCCATCAGGCCAAATTGCTACACAGAGCAGAAATCCAATAGAAATTAAGTCTGTAATGAGCAGCAGAGGGTGAATTTAAACAGACGGGTCGTTAAAGGGGCGTGGACGTCGATGATCATCGGCAGACAGCAAAACTAGTTTGTCATTTTCACAAACAAGCAGACACATCCAAGTATACGAAGGCGAGGAGAGAGTGCTGCTGGTGCTGAAGAGGAAGAGCTTTAAAAAAAAAAAAAGATTATTTTTTAACACATACTATTTGAAATATGCTCTTACAGCTGTGAAACCTGCAAGGACATATTAGTTGTAGCTACTCTTACCTGAGATTAGTAAAACAAACTCAAAGTCAGAATTATTATAATTTATTTATTTTTTTTAAACAACATTTATTCATTTAACCGTTCAGTTTTATTTTTGAATCTGAAGCCGTATTCACAGAACATCCTGAGGCTTAAAGTAGCTCCACTAAGACTTATTCACAAAAAACTTTTATGGTTTTAAATTAGAGACAGTCTAGCGCAGAGGTTCTCCATTTCTTTTCAGCCAAAGACGAGATAAAAGCTTGTAAATTTCCCTGCTCTGGGACGAATAAAGGTTTTCTGATTCTGATTTTGTGATAGAGAATATAGCGGAGGACCTCGTGCATGTCCCTTGGAATAAGTTCACGTAGCCTATTTTTTTTTTACACTTCTATAGTTTTAGTCCTGTGAAAGAACAACCCAAGCAAAATGTATTAAAATGTCTAACATCTAACTAAAGCGTTTTAGATTTGTTGGATTAGAATGTAATCTATTAAATATTATAGATTTGAAATTTTTTATATTTGTCCAAAATATAAAAGCATTTTGTTTAAAACATAATTTATATTTTTTTTTATATATGATGAATCTAATAGTTTCCCTTCCGACCTGCTCACATTCAGTCAGCTGCTACAAATAAATGTGCGCCTCACGAAAATAAACCAAGTCATGAACTTTTAAAAAGCACAAACCACATGTGGCTAAACATACATGGACAAAGTTTTTTTTTTTTTGAATGAACTAAAGTGAGAAAGGTAAAACCCACGGTTGAACTTCTCTGGTTTAGTTTGCCATGATGATGATGATGTTTTTTAAATTTTTTTAAATAAACATACACCCTCTGGCTCATGATCTTAGTCACTCTCACACACTCACACACACACAAAGCAAAAATAATAAGCTCCAGCTGGAGGTACTGCCAAAGTGCTAACTGAGAATTAGCATAATTAAGCAGCTCTAAACCTGAGGTTGTAGCACTTCAGTGCACCGCAGGGACAGAACGCTAACAGGAACAAGTGGAGGGCCAACAGCGTTCAGATGGCTTTTGGTGAAAACCCTCTCAGAGTGAAACCTCCCGCGAGCTGGCGGATTCCCATCACAAGCGTTTCATTTAGGAAAAACTTCTGCTCTTTTGTTTTCTTTTTCGCACTTATCGACTTCAAAAGTCATTAAAAAGAAAACCTACCCGTCTGTCTGTCCTTCTCCACGCAGTAGCAGCTGTCGTAGAACTCTGTGAAGGTGGTGGCGAGCTCGTACAGGTAGTCGCAGAGCGTGTGGAGCAGCAGGTCGTCCAGGATCTTCTGCAGGATCTCTGGGAAACGGAGGATGCACTTGCCCAGCTTCCACTCCTTCTCGTGGTCCAGGAGGACCTCGGAGGTCTCGGCCGCTTTCCTCAGCGTGGCCTCGTCGATGTTAGCCAGACGAGCTATGGACCTGTAGGAAATCACGAGCACCATGAATAAAGATGTCGCATAAGAATAAGACATTTTGAAATTGCGTGTTCAAAAACCATGGTTGATCTGATGCAAATAAAAAATAATAAAAAAAAGCATTTCAAGTCTTAAAAGCGGCTCAATGTCGAGGCTTCAGGCTGAATTAAAGAACTTCTTCGACTAACAGTCACTTCTCAAATGCTTTTCGGTTTTAGAAACATTGACATCTTTGGGTTGGTCGAACAAAAGTCATTTATAGATGTCACTTTGGAGCATTTTGAATACAGATTGACCAAAAACTATATGTAAACAATACCCTTTTTAAAACACACGTAAAGAAGGAAATCAAACATTTTTGATGAGGATCATTTAAATTGTTACCGTTTTATTTACCGAGAAGGATACTTGCCTATGTAATGTTTTTTTATATTCAATTCGTCTAAAAAAAAGGCAGGAATACAATTCAACATATTGGAAAAATTAAGTTGTTTGGGTTCAAAAAGTTATTTTAGGGAAACAAAGCTTTTTTTAATTTTTTTTTTATTTACTGAAAACACCTAAATAAACACCTTTTAGAATCACTGTTTACTTTAATTAGTAACTAATTTATATAAATCTATATTATAAAAATTAGTAAATAGCTTACATTGTCATTTTTCCCTTAACATTTAATTGGCGAAATCCGATTGTGGAGGACTGAAATCAATACTTGCAGCCGTACCGTCTTGCAAAATATATTTGGTACAACCTGTGAGCATGTGGCTGCTGAAAAAAAAAAAAAGATCAATCTTTGCCGGGCACCGTGCCACCCCAAGTCTAACGCCTCCGAGGGAAGCTGCAGAGGAAGGCGGCGCTCTGCAGCCAGGAGACGGTCACTCGATACAGGGGATAAGGGGCGAGGAGAAATTGGGTCTTGCTGACTGAAAAGACCCCAAAGACTAATCCTTTGCCACAAGCTCCCACGAGGGCCAGCGAGGCTGATCTGATACGGGTAATGAAAGTGGACAGGGAGGAGGCTTCCTAACAAGGAAGCAGGGTGGAGGAGAGGACACGCACGAGAGAGAAACGTGTCCGAGGAACTCAATTTAACTTTTCAAGATACTTTCAGCACTCGAGCCTGCGTCCTCGGGGCTCGAGAGGTAGAGCGGCCGTCCACCGGTCTGAAGGGTCAGAGGTTCGATGCCCGGCCCCGGCAGGTCGACGTGTCAGGAGTGTCCTCGGGCAAGACACAGATACCCCCAAGTTCCCAACGGTGCGTGTGAATGTTTATCACTGCTGATGAGCATATGGCAGCCTGAGTGGCTGAACATGTGTTGTAAAGCGCTTTGAGTGATGGCAAAGATTGGGGGGAAAAAAAAAAGCTTTATTTAAATGCAGCCCATTTACTCGTCAGACGGACTGAACACATGTTTCACCAGATCAATCGTCTCCATATGTGAACTCATCAAATCGCTACTTGTGCCTCGTTTTAACCACATATCTGGAACATTAGAGCCGCTACGATATCGCAGCAAAAAAACTGGAAGCTGTACGTCGGGGCTTCTCAACCTTTTGCAACTCAAGGCCCTCTTCCGGTTGTTAAGAAATAAAACTGGGCTGTAAATATGCTTTATGCCACCGTCGGCTGTAATGACCAATATAAATTATGAATCAAGATGTAATGTATTCAGGGTCATATTTCCTTCTGGGGAGCTTTTATTGGCGCAGGGTTGTCTCCCACATCCCCTTTTCATTTAAAGACACAATCCATTCAGCTGGCTAACGGCGGCAAAAGACGTCTGCGTCTACCTGATGATGTGCCTTTTGATATTCATACATTACCGGTCATTGAATTGACTGATTTTAAAACTTGACAGGTTTTATTTATTAGAATTCTTGGGTGCATTAACATAATAATAACTAGCTTTGTAAATGACCCAAAAAATATATTTATATACATTATATCTAAGCATTGTGCAGGAGCTCGGCGGCCCACTAGATGGCGCTCTCAGACCCACTGGTTGAGAATAGCTGCTGTATAAACTAAAGTCAAGAGTGCTGTGAACTACTCCCACACACCAGATTTGACAACATATTTCATAATATATTTCAGTTCACGCTGCTGCCGAGTTCTTGTGGTTTTCTTTTTTCACTTTTAAATTGAACCCCAGCTGACAAAACATTCGAGGAAAAGCTGAATGTTGTCAAAACTTCAGTATTGTAACTTTGCGGAAGCCGAATTCCCATTTCAGGTATAATGTGAACATTAGAGTGAGCCCTCACCTGATGCGGGTGAAAGCGTACAGCAGGTACGCCGCCGTGTTGCCCCGGTCATCCAGCATCTTGTCAAATGAGAAGACGTAGTCGTTGATGCGGTTGTGGGAGAGGTCGGCGTATTTAATGCAGCCAAAAGCGACGGACCTCTGGGCTTTGGTCAGCTCCTCTGGGGTCAGGACCTGCAGAGAGACAATTTCAGCACGGTGAAGTTTCATCTTCCCCCATCACACAATTCCCCCGAAGGCATTAAATATTCTGATAACTGTGGCTTTTATCAGCTTGTAATTACTGCAGGCAGTATGTCACCTTATGCTTCCAACAGTAAAACCAGGGAGTTGAATTTAATCCAAATGATGAAGAATGTAATTTAGTAACCTCAGGCAAAGATTAAATTGACTTATTAAGTCATCGCCTTCCCTTGAATCTGTGCGTCACGTGTCCGATACCACAGGGAGTGAACAGAGTGAGGAGCGGGCTGCGCACAAAGTTTTACAACGGGGATTCAATTGGAAAACAAAAACTTCCAGTCAAGCAGAGCAGAACAGACTGGAAAAAAATGAAAAGAAAAAAAAAAAAGGGACAGGACGTAAAATACGATTATACTAAAGAATTTGAATAAACAGATGAGACGGAATAGTTAAGTAGTCGACATGACAGGAACAGAGAGAACGTGACATGGAATTACAGAAAAGAACATGACGCGACACAAATGTTTAGTGTTATTCAAACAGGAGATGCTGCATTTGTTAGGGACGATTTTCTGTCACGGATTAATTCCACATGTGGAGCTCTAGTGAGTATTTAGGGCAGTAGGACGGTGTGTGTGGGATTGAGTAAAAATAAACTACAGCGTGTTGAAGACACGTCACCCAGCGCGATGGTGTGGCTCATTGATGCGTTTAATAGTTTTTGGACAACAATGGAGCTCTATGGCACAGAGGAAGAACATCAGGCTTTCATACTTACAAGATACTTGTTAATACATATTTGTTAAAAAAAAAAAAAAAAAATATATATATATATATATATATATATATATATATATATAATAACATTTATCAGGGAACTACAACTACAACTTATTTTGAGACCAGTTCCCCCGGTACTGTTAACAGTAATAGGGACACTTGAAACGCTCAGTTAATCAATACTGAAAATAATTGTTGGTTAAAGCTCAGGCTGCAACAAACAATTATTTTCATTATTGATTAATCTAATGATTATTTTCTCGATTAATCGATACCAGAGACCAAGGAGAGTCCTTCAGATCATTTGCTTTGTCCCACCAATAGTCCAAAAACCCCATTTTGTGTCATATATAAAGCAGCACATTGTAATATTTGAGAAAGTGGAACCGGATAAAGTGTGTAATGATCCGCATCTATTTTGATTCATTGATTAAAAAATCGACTGCTTGTTGCAGCTCCAGTTAAAGCCACTATGCGACGCCGTAGCAGGACAGGGCAGATCATAACCGACATACAAGGATAGGACCGGAGGTCAGGGAACAGTACGACACAACAGTGCAGGGAATGTAAGGACAAGGCGGAACACAACAGGATACAAACGTATTAAAAAAAAATAAAAAAAGAAAGAAAGAAAGAAAATAGGGCACAGGGGTAAATAACACAAGAACAGAACAGAGCATAATTCAACTGGAAGAAAAAAAATAATAATCCTAGCCGCAGCGTTAGCGGCGCAGGCTGAGGTTCATGGAAGCCAGGGTCAGGTTTCGTTTTAATGAGGCAGGGTTAGCAGATGGTAGACGTGGGCACCGACCCAGACAGAAAGCAGAGCACCAGGCCAGAGGGGCCTGCAGGGAAACTGTGTTGGCACCGGTTTCCCACAACCTTCTCCGCATTAAAATCATTGCAGTTCAACTGGAAGTCACTGACTGTTTACACTGCACCAAGTACTCCAGATAAAACTTAACCAGGTCAGGTTCTGTTGAAAATTCTCACTTCACATTCCTAAACCACCAACACACGCTCCTTTTAACAAGGTCCAGTTGAGCTGGAGTGACGGGAACTTGTGTTGTAGCAGGGGAGTCCCAGCAGCCGACTGTGGGCAATTTGCGAGCGCGAGTCGGGGGCGCTGCTGGGGAAAACACAAAAGCACACTTATCAAGCCTTCTCTGGATGAGGAAAAAAGCTACACAGGAGGCGATCGTGGCGAAATCTCAGACACAACAAACGCTTTGTGATGATTTAACGGGCTAAATGTCAGAGGAAAAAACAAAAACAAACATCAGACTCGAAGGACCGTCAGTGGAAACACCTCCGCGACAAAACTTTTAATTCAAGGAAGTAGAAAACCGCAGCCGCGAGGCTTCAGGGACTGATGTTGTTTCGTCTCCGGTCCGAACTCTCGACACGTACTAAATAAATTGCCATAAAATGTGGCACCGACGTCCATGTTCTCCCAAGATGAATCCTAATGACTCCGGGATCCTCTGACGTCTCATCCAGCGGCATCATCAGGTTAAGATTGAGGTTTGTTCAGTACTTTGGTTTGTGACAAAATAACCTGCGGTACTGATTACATTCTGTACACAGTTTAATGGCAATCAGCAAATGTTGTCATCGTTGTGCGGATTGTGGCGTGCTGATGTTAGCAGGTAGCGAAAAACATTAGTTGTACTCTCCACAGTAACTGTGTTGAGCGAAGACGGGCTACACATGTACTTTGAACTGGAGTTACAGGCGAGTATCTCATCATGGAAGAACCAAAAACAGATATTATTACGGGCCTTGGGTGACATTCATTTCGGAGTTTAATGAAGTGTTATTATACATGTAATGATTTAGTGGCATGAGCTAATCGGGTGAGGATCACTGACTAGTTTTATCCATTTCCAGACAGTTTATCCTGCCTGAGTTTTCTCTTGAACTAAAACACACACAAGTCTGACAGAAACCGACGTGTTTTTAAGCATTAAAAAAATAAAATGAAATAAAAAACACGACAGAAATAGCGGCCGTGTGTCTGCAGACATGAGGGGGGGTCCAAGCTCACACAAGATACGGGAAGAAAAGAGGAGCATGATGACAAGATGGACAGGAAGAGAAGAATTAAAGTGAGCGTGTTAAATCGAGACCACACGCAGTCCGGCCTTCCTCAGAGCTCAGCAGAGAAGATTCTGGAGGCTTCGTCTCTCGGTGCGATCAGAAAGATCCAGAGTTTAAATCTTTGAGAGCGAGAAGAGTTAATTGCTACTGTAGAGTCGGGTGATTAAATATGAAACAGCGCGCCAGAAATAAAGCTCCTTGGAGTTCGATATTGGTAATAACAACAGCACAACTCCTGAGGCGCTGCAGCTGTGTTTGTCTTCATTGTTTATTTGTTGTTTTTGTCCTTTTAAACTTTTTCTTCTTCTCAAAAAAACAAAAAACACTAAGATATATATATAAAATGTTCCCAAATCTTTACAGTGTGAATGTACAGTTCAGAGGATCTCAGGCCAAAATAAAAAAATCGCTCTTTATTCACTACCATTACACAGACTGTGGAAAAAAAACCGTCTGTGCAGAACTTTTCCTTTTGTTCAGCATTTGGTCCAAAGTCTGTAGGATTGATCCTCCTGGGAACACCGCTGTCCGTAACACATTTGTTGACAAATCCGCCAACATTTCTTCCAAGATGTTTGTTTTTTTTTAAGCTTGCCTAGAAGTCACGGGTCTCACTAGGAGAGAATGTGCTGCAAAAGTGTGTGTTTTTCCTTCTCTCTTCTAGCATCTGTCTGAAGACATTTTTTTTTAATCTTAAACTTCACGAGGGATTCACGAAGGAGGAAAAACATAGCTTCCCTGGACTGTATGAAGTCTCTTGAACGTCTCACCACAACCAGCATAACCAGGCTGTACATCACATACAGCTGCACACAGTGTGGAAAAAGCACGTTGTCCCCACTAGTTGTCAGGGGGAACCAGATTATTAGGAAGTTACTCTTTAAAGCTTGTACAAAAAAAAAAAAAAAAACGAAAGTTAGCCGTCCTGAATCAGCCGGGGTCCCCGGGTAAGACATTCGTTGTGGTCCCAAGATTTGGTGCATAATTAATAAAAAAATAAAAATAAAAACCCTCCATGGATTTAAATCTTAAGAAGTGGATTTTGAGCATTAAATGTTTTCCGGTGCCGTTTTCTTCGTGTTTACGTCTCAAAGCCCAGGAAATGAGGGGAGAAGTGAAAGAAATGAAACAAAAAGGTCCCGGCTGGAATCAAACTGGTTAGGTTGCCGTTACGTGGTACGAAATGTGCTCAAAATAATAATAAAGTCAACAGCTCGTTCCAGAAACAATGCCCAAAAAAAAAATATATTTTTTAAAATTCTTCCCAACTCACAGACTTGCTTTTTCCAGAGCTTTCTGTCGAATCTCACGGCCTTCATCAAGAAATAGTTGTCTCAATTGCTGAAAAGTGGTCTCGGGTGGGGAAAGTGCCACAGAAATGTAGTATACGGACCTGAAGTTAGGGTTCATTTGAAAAAGGGCAGCTAGTCCCACGGTCAAGAATTACGTTTCTTTGGAAAGTAGCTCCAGTTATCCAGAGCAACAAGACAGTGCGGGAAGGAAATGTTGATTTTATGAAGTTGAAATTCCGCGAGCATCACAAATGAAATTCACCTCCATTGTGAAATGTCAGACACTAAAAATCGTTAAAACTTGGACAAATAAAACCAAAGCTGTCTGCGTGGCTAGACACCACTAAAAAAGGTAAGACTAAATTAAGTATAATGTCTTTGCCCTTTATTAATGTCACCTTTCTCTTTCAGTTTATGAGACAGCAAATGTGTCCCACAGCAGACAGCAACTTTTATTTTTATTTTTATGATGTTCAAAAGTAAAAGCTCATGTGTCAGGTATGTGTTTCATATCCTCACAAAATGATGCCCAGACATGTTGCCAAACAATACACTCTGCCCTTGAAAATCAGGGGCGAGATACGAGACACATTCTGACTGATGAAGACAGAAGAGAGAGACGGTCCCTCTCCTCCTTGACTGCCTCCATCAGCAAGCCCTGTTGCTACAGACGCGAGGACGCTCTCACCTCGTCTCTCGCCTTCTCTTTCAGTTTGTCCATGGACCTCTTCAGTCCCTCCTCCAGCAGGTCCATCAGCCGCACCGTGTCTCCAGACCGGGTCTTAAACTTCTTCCTTGGGCAAGAAAGACAAAAAGAGGAAAAAGCTCAGAGAGAGGATCATGGTAAACTCTTTGTTTTTGTCAAGAAACCACATTAACTGCAAAACCTACAATGTGGAAAAAATAAATAAAAATGATTATTATGCGACTGTGCTGTGAGTTTTTGTGCGTGGACGTCTCATCACCACAGAACTTTCAATGACTATTAGATTACTTCGCATTACGGGCGATACAATTTGTACAATCAACCAAATCAGATGAACATTACAAGCAGAACATGAGCCAAAAAATTTAATTACCCACATTTTTTTTTTTTTTTTTTTTTTTTTTTGCCCTGTTTACTTGCAGCTATAACAACTCCCCCCGTGGCTGCTTTAAGCCCTTATTGTCTGGATGAGCAATTATGAAAACAGCATGATAAATTTCTAATGGAGTTTGGAGTAGCGGAGACATTGTGGGGCCAATTTACGCCCCCTCATGTTACTGTGGGGCGTTTAGTAGCACTTAGTTATGGCCTCTGCGAAGCGGAACATCAACCTCCTGCCTGTGCTTGGCTGTTCTTCTCTGGACGATTGATTGGGGGGAAAACAGCAGCGTGACAGATAGTGTTCAAATTATAGAGCTTGCTCACCTATCAGCCACACAGTAATCACTGCTTACTATAAAAAAGGGAATAAATAATAACCAGGGTACAGTACACGCACTGCAAGTACCAATGCATGGGACAGCAAGCCTGGGGTTGAGACGCGGAGTGTGAGAGGAAGAAGGAGAGGAAGAGGAGAACAGGGGAGTCAATTCAAAAGGCGAGAAGAGGAAAGGGGAGGGGGGGATGAAGAAGAGGATGATTCAGAGCGAACTGTATCATAAATGATGCTTTCAAAAGCTGTTAATTGGGTTTTGTTTTGTTACATAACTGAGTCCTTTTTAGTAGCGGATTGAAAACTGTAATTTCTGGCTGACACTTCCAAAAAAGTATTTTTCATTCTTTATCTTTTATGCTTTTGAAAGTTTTGGCATCTTTCCGCGTCTCAATTTGGACTTTTTTCCTGACTTAAGTCCAACAACTACAAATCTCAAAGTCTGACCCTGACACAAGACATTTCTCGGTTTCTGTAGTAAGACTGGCAACTGATTGGCTCCAATTGGCTCATCAGCAATTAGGCCAAAAAGAGTGCGTTGAATCTGTGTTTGAGGAATTCAGTCCGCCTGTGCAGCCTTTGTGAACGTGCATTTCAAACCAGTGTTTTTACTCCTGCTCAATCCCTGCGAGTGCAAAAACACTGCAGCATGGCCCAAAAAAAAGGGACTATTTCTCAATGAAAATGAAGTCTCAGTCAAAGAACACGGAGCTCAACACTGACTTTTAAAAAGCTGCCAACTAGGCTGCAGCTTTTGCTCGCCGAAACTGAAAAAACGGTTGCCATTTTTATTTTTAGTCCCCTCATGTTTGGAGTAACTAAGATAATATGTAGTTATACAACAGCTTAATAATGGAAAAGTAACATAAAAGAATAAAAGTCTTATTACAGTACGAGAACAACATTCTTTGCAGTTTGCGTTTTATCTGATACAGACTTTGAATCCTTGACTGTTTTCAGTGAACTGAGAAGATCCACGCACGTCGCCTCCGCAGAGTTTAGGTTCATCTAGTTCCGTGTCAGTCGAAACAATTTGCACATTTGCTCACGATGATGGAAATAAAAAAAGAAACGTTGGAAAATGGAAATCGTATAAACTTTTTTTTTTTTTTTAATGTTATAAATCGTCACATGTACACAGCACACGCAGCTAAATTTAAACTCTGTATTCAACACATCCCAGTATTAGGAGCAAGGGAGCCTCGCTAATAGGCACCTCGGCCAGGCCCCCCCCCCCGGATGTTATTGGGTTAGCCAAACTTTTTACCCCACAGCCTTGGTCTGATACTAAGTGCAACAGCAACATTTATTGTGTGTGTGAGTTCATCATCAACTTTTATCAAAAGCTATGGCTCTGCCACCAGTCTTAGCTTTTTTTTTTTTTGTTACGCCTGCTTGATGTGTCGATGTTTCTGTGTCCAAGCTGAAAGCATCTTTCTGAACTCTCTCTCATGTTGCTGTTGTCCAACTTTTAATCACGCTCGTCCACCTACCGCAGAACTTTTCCGTCCCCTCCTGCACCTCACACGCTGAGTAATAACAACTTTGCATCCTTGCGTTTGAACCGGCAGTTCAAACGCCGTCTGTACCGTTTGTGTAGCAGCAGCTGTATATTCTTTTATTTGTTAATGCGGCGGTGCAGTAAAGTTCGTTTTTGTTTTTATGTTCGACAATAAATGCAATAAAAACACGAAGCAGTGGTGATAAAGATGCGGTGAAGGACATCCAGATGATTATAGTGTGGCGGTGGAGGGGACGTCTTCAGAGGAGATGCTGGGCTTTGTTGCTGCTCTGATGGCGGCGATTTGGACTCGTGTTAAACTGTTATTATGTTATTATTATGCAGCTACAACACAACGCTCTCTGTGTCAACACCGCCTGTACCATGGAAATAAGCTCTTGGGCTTTATTGAGTTTCATCCTTTGGGGGAAGAAAAAATAAAAGATATGTTGCCTCCTGGTGTAGCTGTGCATATATTATTTATTTATAAAGTTAAATATTTTTTATAAATAAATAAAATAT
>CALSCE010009376.1:4928675-4945450 GCA_943593645.1 Bovichtus variegatus
TTTTTTTTTTTTCTCTTTTCCAAAAACCCACATTGTTTTCTTTTTTTTTTCTTTTTTTACTTTTACCTCAAGTTTCTTAAAGTGCAGACTATCCGATCAACTACCTGAGTGTTAGTGAGAGTTAGTGCTGTTTCTACACTTGTGCCGAGGGCACTGGTGAAAGACAATCAGGACGACTTTTTTACCTTCGACCTAAAACGAGAGGAATCGTAAAAACCTCTTGAATCATCAGATCCAGTTCATTCAGTGATGTTTGTAAAGCAAAGCTCCAGTTTTCCTCTTGTGTTGTCGTGTCGTGCAGTGAATGACGCCGGAGCTCAAACAGAGGGCATGCTGATGACGCTTATGTACAACCGTCTGTGCTGTCATATTGTACACATCAGACAAGCTTCAGGTGTGCTTGTGTTCGTCTGCGTAGAAAGTTTTCAAAAATGTAAAAAAAAAAAAAAAAAAAAAAAAAAAAAACACATTACTTGAAAATCAATAGTAAATATCTCTTAAGTTTAGATATTTATTTTAGTTTTATCATCAGCTTAAATTGCTCACTTTGCTTTAGTACCATTGTTTGACATTGTCTTGTGCTATTAATATACATATATTTGCCAATTTTGTCATTTTAGTACAAAACTCTTTGTATGCACATGTGCAGCTGTGTGACTTTGTGCTGGAATGATTTTAAACACCTAAGAGCCTATAAACAGCCGGTTAGTAACAGAAACACAACGGCATAAACAAAGCGGAAGAGAGAGTGAAATAATAAAACAGGAGCTCTAGCCGTGCTATCGCTAATTTACAAAGAAAGACTATCCACATTAGAAATGCCGAGCTCTTTAAAAACGGGTTTCTTCACGGTTTTGAGTGTTTTCTCGACTAAACATATTATTAGAATTATTTTTTATTTTTTTAACTTCTTCATAACACCGCCAAACATTTTTGCTTCATTTGTATGGGAACAGCAGGTTAAGACTCGTGGGGGGAAATACTTTGAAATGCTTCTCTACACGTCGTCCGCCGGCAGGTCGGGGATGCTGGTCTTCGCCCGTGTGAAGAACGCCATCTTCTCTCTGAAAGCACACGGGGAACAGTTAGAGCGCAACACAGAGACCAGGTCAAAGCGCTTCTATCAGATTCCTTGTGTCAAGCTTCAGGACTTCTTATGGTCCAAGTAGCTTGATGAAACGTTTATTCTTTAATACTATGCATTTGTTCTTGATTTACTTAATATTCTATTTTCCCTATTTTGTAATTATGCTATGTCTGTGTGCTTTATCTACATGACATTATTGCATGTTTGTCTGTCCTGGATCCCTGCTCTGTTTCAGTCGTGGCTCCTTATAAGAAGCCAGTGTTTTAAAAGGATTTTTATTATATTTTACAGATTTAAAAGACTAATAAATCTGCGATGTTGGGCTCTATAAATAATGTGGTTTATGGTCTTGTTTCTATTAAAGCCTTGTTATGGAGACCACAATCACAATCTCTGTAATAAATACGGAATATGAAAAGGTATTCTATAGGGGTGGGATATGAGGTACCTCGAGATATTATACCCTCATGTCCACCATAAAGATCGATATCTCCATAAAAGGCAATTCTGTGAAAATCTACATTACGTCATGATACAGGGTTAATGAGGACTAAAAACAAGCTTCTAAAATGACAGAACAATATTGCCAAACTCAGTAATTAGTAGACGATTGAGATAAAAATGAAGCATGAAAGCAGAAAAACTACAGAGGTAAAGTGTCTGGATCTGCTCCTGCATAACAACATAATGTATCTGCATGTTGGAGCCAGATTAGAGACAATATATCATATGAGGTTGTGTCACAATACGTTTCTGTTTATTATGTGTCCCATCCTACGTACAGTCTGTGAAGAACATATTCTCACAGTATTCATCAAATTCCTTCCTGCCTGAAAACCAACCTCTAAAATGTTTTTTTTTTTTGTTTTTTTATAAATAAAAGGTATTTATTTCTTATTGAGCCATTTTTAACAGATACAGTGAGCTGAATACAACTGAACACAGCTAACACTTCATCTCGAGTGTTCTGCTCTCATCAGGAGTCTCATACTCTGTCCAGCTTTAGAACCTGTTGTTTCTCCCACCTGAAGGTCTGCACCTCGGGGACCTCTTTACGGCTCTGGCCCCTGATCTTGTGGACGTCCTTGGCTGCTGCCCTCATCATCTTCTCCACCCGCTTCTCATGCAGCTGCTCCTCACGAGTCTGAACAGGACCAAGAGCACAGGAGGATACTGATTCTGCTCTCCTTCATTTACAAATGTGAAGGAAAGAGGCGTCTAGAAGACTAAAGCTTGTGAGAAGATCACACACATGGAAGAATCTGTGAATAGGCCTGTCAAGATAACTACTTCTGTTGGATGATATATTGTCCCAGCAATGATTGCCATGAACAATATTATTGTCAATTATGTCCATACATCGTACAATAAGTCAATTATGTCTACACATCATACGATAAGTCAACAATGTCAATATATCGTACGATAAGTCAACAATGTCCATATATCGTACAATAAGTCGTTAATGTAAAATTGATCGAGGTCACGATCATATATCGTACGATAGTTCGAGAGTGTAATTATCGTGGCAGGCCTATCGGTAAACAGACCTGAACTAATTCTAGGACTTCACCTGTTTCTCGGCCTGCTTCAGGAGGATACGGAAGCGTTCGTCTTCTTGGACCCAGGCCGGCAGCTCTCTCTGGCCCTGCTGTCTCGCCGCCTCCAGCTGCGTCTTCAGCTCCCGCAGCACCCGCAGCTCCTGCGCCAGGCGAGCCTGCCGCGTCCGGGACACCTGCAGGTCCAACTCCAGGTCCAGGGACGTCCGCAGCAGACCATCCAGACCTTTAACCTGGACAGGAGGCTGAAGGGAGGACAGGGAGGACAGGGAGGGTTGGGTTCAGTGCTGCAGACACAAACACACTAGGGCGGCAACAAACAATTCATTTCAGTGCAGACTGCAACTGCAAAATAACTTTTAAGATCCATCCCTGACGCAGCCTGTGAGAGAACACAAATCGCTCGTCTTCCCAACTCACCGCTGTTAACCAGCAGTGACAGATGCAGGAATATTGCGCGAGCAATGCAGCTCTATCCATTAAACGCCTGTTATATTTGAACACATTGACATAACAAAAAGCTTAGTTGAAAGCCCGAAGGCCGTTACTTCAACAGATGGATACAGAGACGCATTTAATGTCTGAGTGTACAGTCACAGCTTGAATTATTTGCAAATACTGTCATCGGCACGGGATGTGTGTTTGTGGATTTCCCACCGCTGTTGAGACCCAGGAGGGGCACGGAGCCGTTCCTGCCTGCCTGCCTCTAAATGAATAGAAGCCGGCAAATGTCAGAGCTGCATTAAACATTCAGACGGTTATTAAATATTAAGAGTCACTTCACTGGGAGTCGTCGGGCGGCTTTAAGGCTCAAAAAATGCAAATAGGTTCTGCCGTCTCTCTCTCTCTCTCTCTGGAGACAGGAGGCGACAGTTAATGTGGTCGGTAAACCTGCAGGTCCTTTGACTTCACTATTAAACCGTCAAGAAGTGGAGAAGCAGGAAGATGACAGCAGACGGAGGCTGTAACAGTCGCACCGCTGGAGTGAAGCAGACTGAGATCTACGGCCGAGCTGCTGAACTACTGGACGTTACGACTCCTCTGCATCTTTCACTCCACCAAACAGCCACAAATGTGGTCATTTAAGTTCAAGCTTCAACTTCCAGTTTATTTTTGTCATAGCTTAAATTAAATATTGTTGTAAAGCTTGAGTATAAAAACGGACAAAACATCAGATAAAACATAAAAGCGTGTAAAGTGTATTGATGCGTTGAAAGTGCAATTAAAGATCTGCGTTTGAAACAAATCCAATTATTTATATTTATACAATTTTACAGTTTTTTTGTCAATGCATTTTTTTTTTTTGGCAATGCACTTTGTAAATAAGTAAAAAAAAAAAAAAAGAATAATACACATGGTTATTAATATGCCATTAGAGGGAAACATAAGAACACTTTTTTTTTTTTTTTTTTTTTAAATAACCTGCAGGCACATTTAAGAGACATAAAAAAAAAAATAAATAAATAAATGTTCAGGAACAGGAAAAACCCTGACTGTAGCTGCTAACATGTTCAAACGTCAGATAAAGATTTGAATTATATTTTTGAATGAATCTCTCCTAACCGACGTGGGGCATCAGGTGCAAAGACGAGCTCCCGGCGCAACAATCCCCTGCTGCATCTGGGACGCATCAACATCCAGTCTGTCATCCAGAACCTGACACCATCAGCGCCTAATCTGACACAGTTACCATCTCAGAAAAACTAAATCTGCTTTAACTGCTCTAAATAGGTTTTCTTTTCAGAAAGAGAGAGAGAGAGCAGCAGACAGGAGGGAGGAAGTTGTTTCTACCTTCTTCATGCGCATGCTGCGTCTCTCTGAGGCGTTTCTGACGAACGGAGACTTCTTGGAGAGGGTGGAGCTGTCGCTGTCACTGCGATTAATCTAGAAAGACAAAAAAACAGCATGAGAGTGAGATTTTAATTCATGAACCCCACTGTACATTTGTCCCATTTTTTGGGAGGACACGGAGAGTTTAAGCTCTGTTTTCTTTTTCCTCACTCAATGTGCTGGTGTTTTATCAGCTTTCAGTGACTTTCACTTACCCTGCAGATGTACTGGCTCTGAGGTCCAGGGGAGAAGGTCTTGGAGCGGATGATGGTGTTCCCCCTCATGAACGGGTTCTGGTGGACGTCCGGGCGGCGCTCCTTGGGTCGAACCACCGAGCTGTGGTGGGACGGCAACAAGTTGTCCATGCTCGTCTCTTTGTTCACCTGCACAAAGAATACACGCAGATTATAACGGGGAGACGGACAAATCAGATCAGGGGAACAGAGCCTTAAAAAAAAGCATAGTTTGCTTTCTTAATGTCTGGTAGAATGGAAAATCATGTTAACTTCAACCCTTTAAGGAATCTGACAATTCTATCAACCTATCAGAAGAACAAAACCAGCAGATTTTTTAACATTTAAAAAAACTAATTTAGACATAACATTAAAGGAACCCAAAAAAAAGTTTTTTTTTTGACTGCTACACGCAGGACAAAAGCAGGACGGGGATGAGACAAAAAAAAAAAGGCGAAAAAGAAGAAAGTACAACTTGACAATGAGAAGAACATCTGCATTGTAGTCTATGTCCTGCTCCAGTGGATATTTGTGCCTCTTTTAAGGTGGATTTTACTGTGTGATTGTTAAACGTCGCTGGAAAATGGACTTTTGATTGACTTGAACCTGAATGTCACCACAAACTTTTGCACGACCAACTCTCAGTGGATGAATCCCAAAAGTTACCTTTTCTGTGATGGCTGCTGAGAAAGGAGGAGGAGGTTTGGTCACCTTCTCCTCTTCCTCCTCCTCTGCTTCCCATTGGCTGCTGTTGGGATAAAAGTCGTCCTCTTCCTCCAAAGGCCCCACCTCCTCCACGCCATTTCCTTCTTCATCATCAAACATGTCCAGAGGGTTGCCATGCCTGACGATCAACAACAGAGACGCAGTTATGAGAGGAGCAGGATAGAAAGGCCGTAGTTCCCGTTTCTACTAAAGCTAAAATGTTTGTGAAGTGTGAAAGTTGATCTCGCTCAGATTCATATTCTCCTTTACTAGTAGGTCGTTTCTGATTTAAACCACAATTTTGCCAATTTTAGTATTATATTTAAGCAAAGTTCTTGTTTACTATATGGTCTGAGAGTGTAAAATAAGTGGTAAAAAAAGTGTTTTTAACTTGTTTTCTAAAATGTATTATTATTATTGCCAAATTGGTAAAAAAAAAGGAACTCTTTTTTGGCTATTTAAAATTATATTTTTTTATTATATTTTAGTATATTATCTATCTACTTATTTACGTGTGTTCAATGAACCTGTCGTGGAGTATTGATGAATGCAGTGATTATTTTTACCTACCTCTTCTTAGGAAACACTCAGTATAAAATGTTCAAGGATGGATGTGTGTGTGTATTTTTATGCGTTTGTTTTTGTGAATAGAGTTTTTTTCATATCAAAAGTTGTTTGTGCTATAGATGTATTATCTGATTGTGTTGACAACACTCAACAGAATAAAGAAAAATTCAGAAAGAAAGAAAAAAAGTATTAAGTAAAAATACACGTTTTTCTTTTGCAAAAATGAACGAGCAAAACTCAACTACCTACATAATATATATATATATATATATATATATATATATATATGAAGAGAAAGAGAGATGTTGCAAGTGAAAGGATAATTGAAAAAAAATACTAGGTGGTCTAATTCCTTCCTTCCTGTGAAAGAAGACAGGTGTGTGTGTGTGTGTGTGTGTGTGTGTGTGTGTGTGTGTGACTTCAGGACACCTGGTGATTGTCGTAGGACAGAGGGAGGAGGGAAGGTGTCATTCAAAAGAGGTGGGAGTTGCAGTGGGAATTCAAGCGACTATATTTAAACCTGCCAGGTAACATTCTGTGTGTGTGTTTGTCACTCCACTGAAAACACTCAGGTGGTAACTTCTGCTCAGTGGAGCGGTACAGATCCCATCTCAGTGGGAAAATATGGAGGTTTACAAAAACAATTATTTACATCCTCTATGAGAAATAAAGGTAAAAGAATGTGCAGGAGGTTCTCAGATCCTTTTATTAGGTATAAGTACCAATAAAACAACTGAAAACGTACTTGAAGTATTATTATATAGGACATTATAAGGTTGTTAATAGTTTCTCTGTACTGTACTTCTGTTCTTAGTTGCTTTCCACCACTAAGAATGTGGAGTATTTTATGTAATTTGCCTAAATATAAGTCACTTATGAAGGAATACAGCTGTCAACATGTTGATTAAACACATCAGTTAACACTCATGAAGCAGCCTCACAAGAAGCCATGGCTGCATGTATAATGCATTTAGATGTTGCCATAACAGGGACTGACGTATGATGAAGATCTAGAAATCGATGCTTAAAAGTTGAGAAGTGAAGAAGACGAGAAGAAGAAGATGGTTAAAAATACGAGTGAAGAGACAAAATAGATGATGGAAGGAAGAAACGCTCACCACTCATCGTCCTCAGGAGCGCCGACTCTGTCACTGCTAGAAACACGAGGCTGAAACACAGAACACACACACACACATTAGGACCAAACATCAGCTTGTTTACCGCGTCATCTAAGTGTTGTTATTCGACTGTATTATAAGCTGTGAACGTGCGTCTCTCGTACTCAAATACGTGTGTTTTAGTGTCATTTTGGTCTCTTTTGTCTGCACTGTATAATCTTCTGCAGCCAAATATCCTCCTTCACACTATGAATGCGTTTATACTGATGATTCCAGACATACCTTTTGACGCAATTCCTGTTTAATACAAACTATCTTCCTACCCGACTAAAACCCATTCACGCCACTCATCTCAGCACGGAGGGAAAATCTTTCGTTCCATTAGCTTTTAACAACACAGGTCAGAGCGAACTTCCACTTCTGGATGTCACTCTAAAAGTCAAAGTCAGTGTTATGAGCTCATATGTGACCAACGGTCCACTGTACCCTCGGCACCCTGTCGGAGCCTCCGGCCGCTCGGCTCTCTTTGTCCTTGTTGTTGATCTCGGGCATGTAGGCACGACTCAGCAGGTTGTACCACTTGGTGCATTTCTCCTCCGAACAGCTGACATCAGCCAGGCTGATCTGAGCTCCCGCCTGGAGGAGAGAGAGGGATGTGAAAGTCACAGACGACAGAAACATCTGGAACACCGCAGCTCACAGTGTCTGCTCTTAATAGTTTTGTTTTTAATAAAGAAAACATCAGTTAGTGAGCACTGTCACGACAGCGTTTGTCATTATTGCATTATCATACGCATTGCATACTTGATGTATATTTTAATATGGCACACGTGTTTTGTCCAAACTCAAAGCACAAAATGTGTTAAAAACAGAACAGGGATATCTTTAATAACGTGTTTTATGTGATGCACTTTGAAACTGCCTCAGTGTACGAAATGTGCTACTTTCCACATCTTTTCATTTTAAATAATAATAATAATAATAATAATCATTTTAAAATACGCACAAAAATAAATAAGTTATCCATCCTTTAAATGTTTTTTACCTGAATGCTTACAAGGCACCATGTGACTGGCAACAATATGATACTTTTATGATATTAAGTAGAATTCCTTTACAAAATATCTTTGTATATGGACAGAATATGGAATAAGATTCCAGGATTAAGAAAGCAGCTAAAACTGGTAAAAACATCTTTTTTGTTTGAGATTCATAGTTTTTGTCTATGATCCTTATCTAATAAATTCTACCCACCAGACACTCTTCGTGGCCCGACTTGCTGGTGTTGCAGATGTCGACCCTCAGTGTCTTTTGCCGCAATGCACTGTGGGAGATCTGCATGCTGAACACCTCGTTGACCTCCACGACATCCTGAGGCAGAGAGCCGCGCGTTCGGAAGAGGCAGCGCGTGGCCTCCACGCAGGGCAGCACCGCCGCACGCACGTACCTGCAGGAGACACAGGCGCGTTATCATCACGCCGCTTGGTCACGTGATGCTTCTGCATGTACATGCTTTACTCTTAGTTTAAATATGGAATTCTGTTACTTTTTGAATGGATGTTGATGCTGTAGATCTGTGGCATACATACATACATACATACATACTCATGTACAGTTACCTACAAGTGACACAGTACAGAGAAACGCTCCTAATTCAGACTTTTCTTGACAGAAAAAACGTTTTCGTTTTTTTTTTTTTACTCAATCGAGAAGTGTCATTGTGGTAAAGATAGCTTTTGCATGAAGTACAGCAGAGGACATAAGATATACAACAAAACACAGCCAGTCACACAGACGCACATACAAACAGCATCAGAAACAATCAAACACATTCCCTAAAAATGTCCAAGAATTGCACACTACAACTCGCTCAGTGTTGTGTTTTTTTTTAACGACCTTAATGCTTTGTAAAATAATGAAAATAATTCTTAAAAAAATATTCAAAATTATGTCAGAATCTTCTTAAAAAACTGCATAAGTGGGTTTCAAAAAGAAATGTCTTAATAGCAGTTGGTGAATGAGGCCCAATACTTTTTTTCTGCCCTAAATAAAAAAAAGCTTGCTTTACTCAGCTTTACTCTGACTAAATTCCCCGACATTTATATGGTTCAACAACATCAATGTCAGTACAATAATGCGTAGGGATGAGAGGAAGATACAAGACAGACGTAAGACCAGTTTTTTGTTATTGGTTTGCCACTTCTTCCAATGCAAACATAGCGAGAACCCCCTCAGACACACATCTGCATGAGCAAACAGTGTCTATAGAGAGAGACACACGCAACAAACAGGACACGCCGGAGGAAAAAGTAAACGCAGTAAACTCTGTATAACCGTCTCCGCTTAACCCACACATGCATTATTTATTGTAACTGTGTCTTGTGTTTGATCTGAATCTACAAACTACTCATTGATACAAGCTTTCCTTTTGTTCTTTTAAACACTCATGTTTTTGTACATTTTCAGCTGAATCCCTCACTAAACAAGCGATACGGAAAACACAGAAGTAAAAGGACGTACATTTTCTGGTCAGCCGGCAGACAGAGGGCGCTGCAGTTGGATAGCTGCATGACGTAGATGGTGAAGCGTTTGTCTCGGGACTCGTAGCGGAAGCTGAGCTGCACCTGAGAGCAGCCGAGCGCCAACCTCTCCTCGTAGGAGCCCAGGAGGAGGTCAGCAGGGAGGCCCGGCCTGGAGGAAACACAACCACAAAGACTTCTGGGTAAACGGAGGCCGACGGGAGATTTTCACGCCGTGCAATAGCGATGTAATGACGGCATAAAAAATATGGTGATACAAGTTTTCTACTTGGAAATGCTGCTCAACATGAAAATGTGTCCAAATTATTACACTAACAAAAATATAAAACGTAATATCTAGCATCAAGTTTAGGGAAAAAAACATTTTTCAATTGCAACGACCAAAGGACAGTTTTTAATCATGTAAATCTTTGCGTTTGTGTGTGAAGACATGACCCGGCTACTTACTGTTTTCTCTAAAACAACTACAACTTCATAGCAAGTGGAACTTTATTGGTCACATACAGGTAATATATGCTGCTCTGATTATGATTATAACTCGTGTGAGAAAATAAGGATTAGAAAAAAGATCCAACCAGTATCCCGGTTTGTTTATCTCACAACATGAACTGTAGATATAAAAGGTCTTGGTACCTGCGCTCTGAAGGCTCGTACACGCCGCTGTCACCAGCCACCGACTCGTCAGACACCGCTGAGGTCACGCCCATCTTCTTTGGCCCCGCCCCTGTCCCTCGCAGCTCGGGAGCCGAGCCTAAAGACGACAAGATGAGAAGCACAAGGTGAAGATATCGCTGAATTTAAAAGGGTTTTTCTTCTTCTTCTTGGATTTTCAGTTGACGTGTTTATTAAGAATAAGTCTGGTGATATTCTATATTTATCTTATTGTCAACGAATGAAAAGATCAAAACCAACCTAGCATGGTCTTCATCAGGGCGGAAATAATAAAGTATTAACTATCAGTTTATTTTCTGTGAGGAGTAAAAAGGGAATTTGAAAACTGAAGGCCTGAAATGGTCATTTTACTTCTTCGGCCAAACGGATTTTCAAAAATATCGCAAGGTGGCGGTGAGAAGCTTCTCTAAACATAACCTCTCACTGAATAAAATGACGCAGTGCTACTGTCTTTTTATTTAAGTATTATATTATAATTATTGTTTGTATACGCGAGGACGCTGTTGATGTGATCACAGCCTTTCTGGACTGCAGCGCGGCCGGCCGGCCTGCCAGCATAGTCAGAGCCTGGTAGCATGTTTGGCGCTGGCAGCAGCGATGGAGAGTGAAGAGGAAAGCAGACACCGCGTCCACCTTTCACCCGACGCTGCAACAAGAACCTGAGTCACGTTCAGCTGCGGCAGTTCAAACTTCACCTGACCCTTACTACGACTCGGCTTGAAGTCACTTCGGTTGCAACACACGACTCCTGGGGGTATTTTTAAGTTTCCTTCAGTATCAAAGTAATCTACTGACACATCCATGGGTACATTGAAAACAGCAACTGCTAAAAGATAATTCAGCAAACGTTTAATGTACAGTAAAAAAAAACTCAGATATTCTGTTTACTATGACAAAAAAAAAAAACTTTAAATACTAAGTTTTGATAATATTCATCATTTATCAAGAAAAAAAATTTCTATTCATTTTCTGTGGATCTACTTATTAAATACATTTGAATTTCAAATCAAAACCAGTTCAACTATTTAAAGTTTACCTCTATATATATAGTTTATATACTATATCGAGACCCAACTATAACACGGACAGACAAATAAAAACATAGCATCACCCAGAAATACCACACACACACACGCGGCTGAAATCCAACACCCTCCTAACCTTCACCTTCACCTCCCCTCTCGTCATCGCTCCGACCAGCAATCAGGTTTCACACACAGTATTAAATTTCTCAACACACACACAGTGAAGAGAAGGAGGATTCCTCGTATCCTGCTTTCCAATAAGTGAGTGTTTTCTATGACGTCTAGTGTAACAGAGATGAAGGTGTTACATCACCAGCATCTCTGCCGTCTCCTCGTCCGTCTGTCTGTCTGTCTGTCTCTCTCTCTGTCTGTCCGTCTGTCTCTCTGTCTGTCTCTCTCTCTGTCTGCCTCTCTCTCTTTCTTATCAGGGCTCATCTAATTGCAGACATTTCATCACTATTATTGTTCTCATGCTATTAACCGGGGTTATCATTTGAGTCGTTATCCTGCAGCCCTGCTGAGTTATTATGCGAACAGCTTTATTGCCGTCGAGATTTGACATGATTGCTTTGAGGACAAGAGAGTCTCCGAGTCGCTCAATGGTTTTTATGACAAGTCCCATTGTTTCCCATAACGTAAGTTTGTTTGGAAGAAGAAAAAAACTAAACACTGCAGCCTGTCCACAAACTTTTGTGTACTTGTGGTTTGGGACTTTTTCCATGGGCCCTTTGGTTCCAATGAAGGCATCTCTTAATGCTCTTAACACAATGGTATTTAGATAATAGTGTGCTTCCAACTTTGTGTCAACAGCCACATCTTGAAGCCAGCACACAGCATGTTATATCCATTTATTTAACCTTGACTCAGTCCTCACCATCCAGTGCCTGGAGCTCTTTCAAAGTTCTATTGTGTGCTGTGTGTTTTGTATAAATGTGTCCTGTCTGGATGCGATACGTGTTTTAATGTACTCTTTGTTTTAATAGCAGATGTTGCACATGCAAACCGAAGATACATTTCTGCCTTTTGCAGACAAAAAGTATTTTCTGTTCTATGGCTGCACAGAGCCTTGACCCCCGACACCTTTGGGATGTACTGGAACTTGGGAGTGTGAGAACATTTTTAGATGAAGGAGACAGAATAAAGAAACAAAAGCTTTGTTCACCTTTGACCTCCTCGCCCAGTGTGGTGTTGTGGTTCTGCTTTTCCTCCAGCCCCCCGGGACCCCCGCGCTCCTCCTGCCGCTGCTCCTGAGAGTCCAGGCTGAGCTCCAGTTCTGCGAGTCTGCTGTGGAGCTCCAGATCCATGCTCAACCCGCCGGGCCCCGTCTGGCCTGCGAATGTCTCTCCAGACAGGAAACTAGTGTCTGTGACCAGCGGCGAGCACGGCGGGGATAGCGAGGAAAGAGACGACCGCGGCGATAATGAGCTCATGGAGCGAGGGGTTTCCGACAGCCTGAGCGTCTGGATCCTGGACGACCCCGACTCGGCTCCGACACCGCCGCTTCCTCCTGCACCTCCTCCAGCAGAACACCCCGCGTCTCCTCCCACCTCGCCGGCTTTGCCCTCAGGTCTCTCAGCGTCCCGCCCTCCGGAGCCCGTCACCACTTCGTGTTCATGTATAGTTGTGATGGAGCTGGAGGGGCGGTAGCCTCCCTGGCCGCCCTCCTGCAGGAGGCTGTCCAGCTTGTTCTGGAAGTCCGGGTCAGCCAGCTCGGGCTGCTCCAGGTAGATGTCGGTGAAGCTGAGGGAGGAGGTGGAGCCCAGGCTGGAGGTGGTGGCCAGCGAGCCGCGGCTGGAGGTCAGAGAGCCTCGACTGCTGCCGGACGAGCAGGACAGAGTGCTGGCCGACAGGCTGGAGGAGAGAGAAAGAGTTAAGACGACACATCAGCAACTTATAAAAGATTTCTCCTGTTCCTAAAATGTTGTTATCAAGTAATGCTACCAGGCGTTATTCTGTTAGACAGTGACACAGGAAACTGTCTGTGTTTCTGAAAAGAAGCTCAATAAATATGGCTGAAGAATACACATGGACTCACAATAGTTTAGATTGGAAGAACTTTTCAGAAACAATCCCAACTAAATGACGTCAAAGTTGTTGAAAAAGAAAAAGTTTCAAAGTTGTAAAAACTTTTTAAGACCTGCTGTTAACATAGACTCGTAGACTACATTCGGTTTAAGCTTGTTTGAGAACCTAAAAGTGAAAACGTGGAGTTTTTATAGTGAAGGAACCTTGTGTAGAAGATGCTGACCGCAGCACTTCTTTATTACCGTCTATCTGTAAGAAGAGCTTTGAGAAATGCAACCATTTAGAGACTGTGTTGGTTGTTGTTGTGATATCTTTAAAACAAGCCTTCAGATGTACTTTCTTTACAAACAGACCCTAAGGTGCTGTACTTACTAGCTTCCTTTATGACTCTGAAGAATCCCTGATGATCTGCAAGTTTTCAAAAGTAATTTGTAACCAGTTTGTTTTCTGCTGTTGTACGCTGGAAGTTGCTTAGGATACAAGCATCAATTAAAAAAAAAATTATAATAATAATAATTAATTTATAGCTTTTATAAACAGCATATTTCATCATTTCACAGCGAGCGAACTGAAAGAAAAGGGTGAGAGGAAATAAGAGAGAACAGAAAAAGATTCGGGAGAAGACAGCGGAGGTAAAAAAGAAAATGTTTTTTAAAGAAACGGTGACAGTGAGTATTAGGCAAGAAGAGCGATGAAAAATGAAGATCAAAAAGAAGAAAGTGAAGTGGTGTGTGGAGCTGGAAGCAGCCCCGCAGGCAGACTTCTGTCTTACAGACTGTTTCCTACTTTCTCTTCCTTCTCGTCTCACATTTTGCCCTCTTTTCTCTCCTCTGTGCGTCTCCTCCATCCCTCCCTGTCTGCTCGCTCTTCTCATTGTTTCTGCCCTTTTAATTGGTGCATTTTTTATTTATTTTTCTGCGTTTCTTATTTAGTACGTGTTATGTATTCTATGAAGCACATTGAATAGCCTTTATGTATGAAATGTGCGATATAAATAAACTTGCCTGTCGAAAAATGTAAGCAGTAATTGCACAATATGTTATTATATAAATAATATTACATTTTTTTTGTTTTCCCTCCATATCTCCCAGCCCAGCAGGCGAGATAGATGCTCATTGCCATTTAAAAAGTTTCAAACCAAATTGAGGACCTAAAATACACCTTAAATATTGGACTCGGGGGACTACTTTCAGCAGGAGAGGAGAGTCATTTTCTTCCCCCCTGCTCCGTCTCTCCTCTCATTTCTTTTCCTCCACCTCAGCCCTCCTGTTGCTCTGTATGCACAGCTCTCTAATTAAAGCACGGTGGGCTCGTTAGCGCCGACAGAGAAGAATTCCTGTCCCCCGGGGAGACTTGTGATGTCCATCAGACCAGGAGGACGTGCCGTGAGACGAGAACACAAACAGAGAGAGGGGAGAGAAACTCTCCTGAGGAGGAGACAGAGCGGACTGACACGCTCAAGTCTTCAGATTATCATTGTTGAACATGTACGGCTCTTACAGCTGCTTTGCGTCATCTCAGAAAAATGTGATTCCCGAGGATGTTCTGTGCTGGGCTGGAAAACTTGATTTGTGGCGATGTCACGACTGAAATCAAAACGACGAGGAGAACGGAATGGCTTTCATCTTTTGCAAATGTTTGGTCATTAAAGATTAAAATACCTCCGTCGCGCCAAACTCTCTCAACCTCCCATTCACTTCAAAGCTCTGTTTGTCTGCTTTGAATCCAATGACTAAATGATCCTTTTTCAGGGAATCATCCGAAGGCCAACGACCTTGATGATGAAAGAAATAAATGGCTGGGCAAAAAACTAAATGAAAATGTAATAAAAGCCAGAAGTCTGATAGAAATGTTTGTAGTATACGGCGACAGCTTCACCGTCTCTTCTTTACCGAAGACAAACGTCCATAAAATATGGAACTTTTACTTTATCCTACACAATTTTTTTAAGAGAAAGATTTAAAAGTCAGAGAAATAACTTGAGTACAATGTTATTATAACTGATAGAAATGAGGGACAATACTTGAAAAATAACACCGACGGTGTAATAAAACTGGAATTATCCTTTAAGATATTAACAGCAGGAATGAGATGAACAAACCTCTTGAGTTGAGTGTGTAGCGACGTGGCCAGTCGCACCATCTCCTCCAGCTCTCTGACCAGCTTGTTCCTCTTGCAGTGAAGTCTCAGCCTGAAAATGACACAGGAAATACTGTATTTTCTAAACAATCCGATACTCCTAAACAGTGAAAGCAACACAAATCTGATCCTTTGTCTGCCGCGTCCATCTCTACGAACGCTGGAGGTGTGAGCGCTTGAAACAGGACAACAAATATGACATGGCGCCGATGTGCTTGTGTGTGATGTGTGTATTGTGAGCAGCCGCTTTGTGTTCAGGTGACAGCGGTGGTATTTGTTTGAATAAGCTTTGTTTTGGAGGAAACCAGTCCATTAACAGCTGTTACTATGATCCATGGTTTGAGTGGAAACAGGCCAAAGAGGGGAAGCCTTTGATCAGGTTACAGACTGCTGCTGGTGCGTGCGTGTGTGTGTGTGTTCATTTTAACTCGACTCTGTGACCGTTTCCTGTCTCGTTTTAGTTCTTCTACACGTTGCACATGTCTGTGTGTGTTTCTTATTCTAATGAGAAGGAACGTTTTGTCTGCAGAGCTGGGTATCAAAGCTCAATGCATTTTTTTATTGATTTTGTTTTGGTATAGACCTAAATGCAGAGGAGGGGGATACAGAAATGGTCTGAAAAGAAATGAAGAGGTGCTCATGTTGTGTCTGAAATGTTGTGTGAAGATATCAAGCACTGACACTTGTGGGTTTGTCGGAAAAGGCGCATGGCAATGTGCCTGGAAGCTCCAAAGTACATTTGAGATTTTTTCTTTTTTTTTTAAATGATGTTAAAAGCAAGTTTGGGTCCAAAAAAAAAAAAAAAAAAAAAAAAAAACACGCAGCGAAAAAAAAAGAAAGAAGAAAAAAAAAATACACCCACAAGGAAGTTTAAAAAAAACTTATTTTACTTGATTAGAGCTCTTTTCAGGACTGTGTGGGTGTTTTCAGACTGAGCTTGACTAACATCTGCCTCCCTCTTCTTCTAGCTGTGTTACGTTTTCTAGAGAAGGGCAACCTGACATTCTCATTTTGACCTACAGCACAATGGCGAGCAAAGCTAAGCCCAACTTGAGTGGAGGTCTAATTGGCCGTATATCTGATAATACCTGCGTGGGTGTGTGGAGTCTTTTAAAAACGTCCAAAACAAATGAAAGCTGTACTCAAAGAGACCCTGATTCAGTGAATTTGACATCTTCACAGCCTGCGAACACTGAATACATGAGTGTGTGCATATTTCTTGCATCAATGTGTGTGTGTGTGTGTGTGTGTGTGTGTGTGTGTGTGTGTGTGTGT
>CALSCE010009376.1:4945884-4957866 GCA_943593645.1 Bovichtus variegatus
GAGAGAGAGTGAGAGAGAGAGGGTGAGAGAGAGAGAGAAAGAGAGAGTGAGAGAGAGAGGGTGAGAGAGAGAGACAGAGAGACAGACAGAGAGACAGACAGACGGAGAGAGCATGGAGGAATAAAAGACTGGAAAACTGGAAATGGAGAGGGAGGAATAAGGTAGAGGAAGAGAGGAGATAAGGAGAGGGGACAGGAGAGAACACAAGGAGAGAGACAAGGAGGAGACGAAACAAGGGGAGGAGACAAGGAGAAGAAAGGAGATAAGGAGAGGACAGGAGAGGAAACAAGGAAAAGAGAGAAGACAAGGAGAGGAAACAAGGAGAGTAGACAAGGAGAAGAAACCAGGAGTGGAGAGGAGACAAAGAGTGGAGAGGAAACAATGAGAGGAGAGAGGAAACAAGAAGAGGAGAGGTGATGAGGAGAGAGGAAACAAGAAGAGGAGACGAGAAGAGAGGAAACAAGAGGAGACAAGATGAGAAGAGAAGAGAGGAAACAAGGAGACAAGATGAGAAGAGAAGAGAGGAAACAAGGAGACGAGATGAGAAGAGAGGAATGAAGAAGAGAACAGGAGAGGAAACAATGATTGAAAAGGAGACGACAGGAGGTGACAGGAGGACTGTCATGCTCATCTCTAACTCTTAATAATCCTCAGGGAGGTTTGACGTCTGAAAAAGGTCTGAAGGTCAAAGGAGTCAAAGAGAAGTAGAAGGTCAGTCGTTTCATCAGCAGATGAGACAATAACGGCCACAGTTACACACATCATCCGCCGCTGTCATCGCCTGCTCTAACCTTCTCCATGGCTTCAGCTTCAGACATGTAGAAAGAGTATAAAAACAGAGCGGTACGGCGCCAGGTGTCACTGCTGTCAGCTCATCCAGAGACAGAAACCCTGTTTGTCTGCGTATGGTTACGTGCACGTGACAGATTCTTAATAACTGTTCAATCCTCTCAATTATTGATTATTATACGTCCAGTTAACTCTTTTTTTTATATATTCTGGGCCTCCCCACCTCTCAGTCAGAGCCTTGCTCTGGTTGTCTCTGGCGGCCTGCAGGTCTCTCTCCAGACGTTTCTTCTCGGTCTCCAGCTTCTCTTTGTCGTTGGGCTGCAGGCGTTGGCGGGGGCTGACGTACTGCAGCTCCTTCAGCAGCTCCTCCTTCTCGTTAATGAGGATGAGGCGGTCTCGCTCCGGGTCCAGCAGCCCCGGCCACGCCTCGCTGTCCAGTTTGGCGATCTGCACCTCGATGGTGGCGATCCTGAGAGAGGAAAGGGGAAAGAGGAAGAGGAGGAGGAAGAGGGTGTGCAAGAAGTGAAGAATGAGAAAGAATAAACAAAGAGAAGAACTGATCAGTTATAGCAGACTAGACTAACGTCAGTATAAATGGTTGACTTAGTTGCCTACAATTAATAAAATGCACTGGACATGGGGACATGGAGACATGGGGACATGGGGACATGGGGACATGGGGACAAAGTGACGTGTACCTTCTCTTGGCCTCCTCGTACTTCAGACTCACACGAACCTTCTCGGCCAGTTTGTTGGTGCTGGTCATGAACTGAATACAAACAGAATATTAACACGACCACATGGTGGATGTTGTAGCAATACAACATAGTAACACGACTCCATTACAAAACATATATTATTATAAATGACACTATTATACGGTTTAAGCAGCATTTTGGCTGAAAGTGGAGCTACTGGAGTTTTTACTACTTTATATACAGCTAGTTTAGTCCAGTGGTTCCCAAACTAGGAGACAGCTGTTTAAGAATGTTTCGTATTAAATAAGTCAAATTGGCCAAAATCTTCTATCGCGATCGAGATCATTTCATATCTCAATAACGGTATATATGAAAATATAGCATGTTTTCTGGTAAGTCAATAAATAAATACTATATATGAAATAAACATATGGTAAAAGCCTATTTTTTTATACGCCAGTCCTGTGTGAATATTAATGCTTGATACATTTCATTTAATTTTTTCTCATTTAATTAAGAACTTTAGAGCAAAATTAACATAACAGTTTAAATAAAAAGGAAATAATAAAAAAAATAAAATAAGAAATAAAAAATAAAAAATGTTTTTAAATCCAGAAAAAACACAGATTGTTATTCGTGCTAATGTAAAGTGTGATGTGAAGAAAAAATTATTCCCTCAAATATTTCACATCAGAGGAGCTGACAAGTGATAGTTCGTGCTTGTTATTATAAATGAAGACAACGTCATTGTGCATCACAATATTTCCATGTAGGATTTCCTCACGATGCGATTCCATTGAAAAACGATAAATAATCACATTGAATTATTGCACAGCCTTAAGTAAAAACATCGACACATTTCTGAACTAAATCAGACAACATCCGATGAGACAATAAATCTACGAGACTAAATAATGATTCAGTGCTGACTGTCAGAACTCAACAGTTTTAAAGTCCCTGCTCTGCACTCACAAAGACCTTTGAGCTTTAATTCCCAGCCCGTCTTATATAAGGTCGACTTGGCGTCCATCTGTGTCGGCTCTCAGGAAACATTGTTCTCAGATTAACACGTGGCAGACTTTTTGATGCTGTTGCCGTTTTTTTGTGCCGACTACAGCGGTCCGGACCAAAAACTCCAGGCTGTGTGGCCTCTCTTAATGCCGTCACTGGTGAAAAAGTGAAAGATCGAGCCTGTCACTCACCTCGGCGGGGATGTCGGTCTGCGAGCCGGCGTCGGAGTAGAGCCGAGGAATGGACAGCTCCGAGTTGGCGAGCGAGGGGCTGCTGCCCCACAGCTCCTGCTGGGAGCCCGAGTCCAGCTGGAAACTGTCCTTCAACACCGCCAGTTTCTGGATGAACGGGAGAGACAAAGTCTTGCTGCAGATTACATGAATCAATGATCACGGAGAGGGAGAAACTGGGACACCGCAGCAGGAAGCTACCCAGGGAATAAGAGCAGGACGTGATTAGGGACAGAGGACACAGATATGAGATAAAGTAACAATATAATGCTGTATTAAGTTTAATTAAGATGTGATATTTCAGTAGTATACAGTAGGACTGGGGCATCAAACTATATTAATAGCACCTTAAATGGCTTTCATTTTTCATTTTGTCCTTTGCACTCCAACCTTTTGTTTGGCCATCTAGGAACCGAAGCTTCGAGGAATCGAGTATGAAGATAATTATGAGGTGACGTTTGTCCTGCTCGCTGTACAAAAGGCATTCAGGAAGAGCTGCTCGGGCCAAATGACAAAACTGTTTATGTGCAAAAAAAAGCTACCTTCTCTTGTGTTTGCTGCATGTTCCCTGTTTGTTAGTGATGCCGCAGCAGTGAAGGCTGCCGCAGTCATCCTTTCATCTTTACAGCCGCGATGAATATCTTACACGGCTCTGCGCTTCATTTTCAAGCCTGCTGTGGAATGCACCTTATCTCTGCTTTTCAGATGGGGCAAAAAAATGATAATAATAATGGTAGTGTTTAAGTATTTTTGATGATGCTGCGTCTCAACAGACTGTATTTGTCTCTTCCTGAGCCTTGATTTAGATACACAGAGAGAATGACAGAGCCGAGTGGCAGCCGGGGAGAAGTGTTTACATTTGTATTTGAAAGATTTCATTATTTTCATTATTTATTTATTTATTTTTTAAATCACACCGTGTGCCCATCAGATCTACATTTCCTCTTAGGGCTCTGGTAAATAAAAACACCGGCAAAACAGGTTCAGCAGATGCAGTCTTCTTTGCATTTCAAACTCACTTAATTTATCGCTTCCCGTTATTCAAAGTGAATCCACTTCATTTAAATTTAAGCTATGGTCCCTCTTGTTTGCTGCAGAGCGTCGCAACATGTCTGAGCGAGATTACTATCACATGAGACGAAGAAAAGCTGCACATTCTCACAAAGGAGAAGCTGCAACTACAGAATATTTGGTATTATTTGCTTGACAAATTGACTGTTAAAATCGATTGTTACATTTTCTGTTGATCGACTAATCAATTATTCGACTAATTGTTTTAAAACTGTCGCTGTCAGTGAGGCCTGTTAGTGAGAATACAGCTCTAGTTGTCCATCTCACACACACATATGTGAACAGACAATCTCACAGACACAGACAGACTGAGCTGTCAGCTGCAGATGGTGGGGGGGAGGGGGGGGGGGCAGAGAGGAGTCTACAGAGCAGAGTATGTTTTATTGAACACATTCTCCTCCCTCTACGTCCAAACCAATACGAACCAAACAAATCTGCAGCCAGAATTGCCTGAGAAAGCCTGACATTTAAAATCTGGATGTCTGTATAGGAGGTGTTATGTTGGATTATGTTTAATACTCTGGGGGCATTTTTATTCAGACCTAGAGTCTAAAATGCTTAAAACGGTAGTAGAAGATTTGTAGACATTCGTTGCTCTACGTTTCCTACTGTTTAATATGCTGTGCAGGCGTGTTTGTGCCTGGAGCATCAAAAGAACATCTGCATGTTTTATAAGACTAAAATTGAACCGAGAGGCATTAAAATGATGATTTGTGGTATATAAGCAAAACAGAAACAATTAATGGTTGTTTGCCATTTGTTGCACGAGCCAAACGTATGATCCAAAAACGCCTCCACTCCCCTCATACCTGCGGCAGCCTGTGAACTCCAAGTCCCATCATTCAACTTTAATACACACTGCAGCCATGGTGGGAATATGGAGTCAACGCTGCACTGCGATGCTGTCACGCACAATAAAGGACGGTGGCGAAGCAGAGGAGGTTTTGGGAGTTATGAAACTGGGTGGGAACACCTTTTGTACGTGGCGGACAGCAGTGCAGGAGGAGGAGTTAGATTTTCATTCACGCAAATGAAGCACATTGGAGCTTGAACTTAAGGTCTCCAGGCAACCACAGCGAACTTCAGCAGTTTTGCAAAAAAAAAAAAAAAAGGAAAAAGAAAAGAAAAAGTTTTTTCTGCTTTTCTGGGTTTTACATCATTGTAAATCACCTGGAAAATATATCTGGATTTTTGGATTAATGTGCGAACAAAACCACAGTTTTTTTTTTTTTTTGTTGTTGTTGTTGCTATTTTTTGACATTTTTTAGACAAAATAATTAACCGAAAACACAATACACAGAAATTTGACAGTCAAAATGATACCAAGGCGCTCAATTGTTTTCCAAACTCAAAGTGGCAGAAGAAAAAAAAGGCCGACTGCCCACTCTGCCGCTCTTCACTCATCCTCACTTTCCACTCAGAGGTACTCAAGAGTTTATACCGCGAGAGCTACAAAAGAAATAAAACCACACGGTTGACAAATGTCGCTGCCATCCGCCAAATTGTTTTCGCTTTCCAGACAGCTCATCTCAAACGGATGCTCACAAACACAAACCTCATCTTCTCCTGAGTGAGCTCGACGGGCTGTCAACACAGCGACTGAGGCGAAACACTAAAACACCACCTGCCTCGCTGCAGCCTCAGCTACTCTGGGTCGCTAAATCTCTTTTAGTACATCCGGCCCTTTTCTCACAGCAATATAATGTAAAGTGTGTTAACACTCGGGAAGGCTCTCCTGGGACTCACCGGACGCCCTCATCTCCTCGCCTCACACAGCTTTGCCTCGAAATCCATGTGCCGTGTCTCGTGGTCACGAACCACTGCCTGCCACAGCTCATCAAGGTGAGCGTTATACCTCGCTGCAAAGTCCATCTCGGAGGTTATTAAGTCAGAGCCTTTCAATTCTGGTCCTTGACACTTTTCAGTCCATCTATTTAGGGGATTTAAGGACTATTTGTTTATACCTGGGATGAGAGGGAAATACTCTTTAACGGAAAACTCATCACATTTGCAAGGAACAGGCAAATGTTTCCTTCTAAAGAGAGCAATAAACGTTCCTCCAGGGTCAACTGAGGTGAAGTGTCCCCACTCATTTACCCCTACACAAACTGTGTCAAAAAAAAAAAATATTCTGCATGAGTCACACACACAGACACACAGACACACAGACACACACACACAGCGATGTTCAGTCAGACCATCATGTGGCCCTGCTGTGATTTCTGACACGCTCCACGTGGCTCTCGGTGTCACGTGTCAGTGTTTGGATTATCGCTCTCCTCTTTCCTTTCTCGCTTTGTTCGTCGAAGAGATGATACCGCCGCTGATCAACTCGACGTCTTGCCTTCAGCGACCTTTAAACAACGCTAAGCTTTTACATACAGACAGACTTATTTGAGAGGTAGTCGTTTTCTTTTTGGCTCGGACGAGCGAGTACGAAAATATTTGTTCAATTATGAGAAACAAAAAGGATGGTGCTTCTTCAATAAGGCTCTGAGCCTCAGTTGAAAACACCAATGCAGTTAGTAACTAGATTTAGACCTTAACTCCACAGGAAACTATATTCAGTGGCTAGAGGCTCTTAATTATCAAACAACGTTGACAACATCTGCTTTTGGAGTTATGGGCTCGTCTCATTTCGAGTGACTTGACTTTTAGGGTTCGTCTTCCTCCCTTACATATGTAGTTTTACCTGCATGAGTTCCTGTTTCTCCTTCTCCCCGGAGCTGATGGCGTCTCGGATGGAGCGGACCTCGCTGAGTATCGTCTGTGCCTCCTGCAGCTTGTAACCGTACGGGCTGTTGGACACCTTCTGGTCAATCCTGGGGGTCAGGAGGAGGGGGGAGGGGGGAGGGCACAGGAGATGAAGGTCAGTTTTGGATGATGAATTAGAACAAATGCAAGTAGCGTTAGGGCTTCAGCAACAACCAATCATCCTGTCAAAAATGTCCCCAGATTCCCCGTCAGCTGCTCTGGACAGATAATCGGTTTCAAAGATCCAACGACTTTCCATTAGCTGCTCTTTTTAGTGTTTGCACAAGGATCAGATCAGCTGAGCGTAAAGCCATTACAGCAACACTTGGACTCGTTCTCATATGCAGTTACACTAGGCGTCGAGGTAAAAGCTGCCCAGTGGAGCCACAGCCTTTTACTAGCAGTCAGGCTTCACTGGGAACGTAGGACGGTGGAATAACTGCCGCCGCATTTTCTCATTCGCTTACCGTAAACGTATTTTCCAAGCTGCTCTTTTGACCCCCCGCTCTCGTAGTTACTTATTCTTTGAGGAGATGTTGTCTGAATGATCTCAATTATGCCGTTATTAACGTTATACTCTGTTAACCGCACTCAGCAAAGTATTTGGGGGGAGTATGATGTTGTAATTGATGCGCAAACTCATGTTTTGTATTGACTCCTGTACTGAAACATTTTTAAGCAGCTACCTGTGAACTTCACTGTCAGTAAATATGCAAGGACTTTGTTTTCCCCAAATCAAATCGCTGCACTGATTTCTCTCATTCGTACACCTCCAGGAAATAAAAAAAAAATAATGATAATTGAAATTTTAAACACACCCGTTTCATGATCATATGAAAGTATGATGGAAAAATCAGGATGGACGATGTTGCCTAAAATAATTTATTATTACATTAATTCTTTTTTAGGACCTCCTGGAAGTATATAACAAGAAGGTAAGTCCTAATAATATCATTAATATAATTAACAGGAACTGGATAAGCTTCATACAATGGATGGATGGATTAACCAATTATCATAATTTCTTTGCTATAATTGACATTTACCCAACATGAGATGACGACAAGCTCCTGTAGCTGCAGCAGTGACAGCGTGTGCTGCAGCTCTGACTGAAACTCCACAAAAAAAATATAAAAAAAGATTGAACAGCCTCCTGCAGCACAATCCACTGTCACAACAATCCCAACAGCCCAACATGGTACACAAGCATTTTATACACTCGTGGCCACAGCAGGTAAGAGGAAATATATAAGGCTTTTTTTTTTTTTTCCTAAGGGTACCTTTCATTTTTCTTTTTAATTAAAAATGTATGAAATGTTTTTCGAGACTTAAAACTGCGATGGGATCAACGTCTCGGTGGCAACAGGTAGAAAACGAGTGACATTAAAATGACTTATTTATACTTACAACAGAAAAGGGGGAAATGTGTTAATGAGAACAACTAAATAATGAGTTCAGCTGTATGAAAACGGAACAGGTGTTCATGTAGAGCACGGGGCTCTCTGCCCACTCCCGTCTACACCTGAACGCTGAATTTAAATAAAAACTAAGAGGACAAATTGGTTACGCCATTTTCCTGTAGCTGAGACGCTTCCCTGTATGAAGAACTTTTTGTAAAACTACCTGAAAATGCTTACAGAAACAAAAGATTGTTCCACGTGTAAAATGTATGTGAGCACACAGGCCGCTTGGTTCGGACATGCTCTCGATCAGTTCGAGAACAAGATTAAAGGTTTGCTCAACTTGTAACTTCCAGTCAACACACAGTAGATCCTGCTTTTTGGCTGTAGGCAGACTGGGAAGACCCTGCAGAACAGACAGACGAGTCGCTTCAGGGAACAGCCATCAGAGGCAGCAGCAGCTATGTAAACCCTGTCATCAGCAAGTCATGCATGCATCTGAATAACAGGTCCTTCCACATTCTTCAGAGAGGGAAGAGGGGGAGGGAGGTTCGGACAGAGAGAGAGAGAGCGAGAGAGAGAGAGAAGGTACAGAGAGAATGAGGAAGTGAGGGAGGGAGAGAGGGAGAGAGGCACTTGTCTGTAACCGGGAGAGAGAACAAGTAATCCTCTCTAAGTCCTTCTCAAACATGGACTTATGCTGGGTAAAAACGGTGTTATGAACCTTTTTATATTTGAAATCACAATGACCTCTTTACAATTACGCGGAGAGAAAAGGAGGACATTTGACAGATAGCGACCAAGCTGAAACATTTAGCCAAGTACAGTCGCAACATTTAAACTAAAATGCACACCTTTAGTAAGAGTTGTACGCTGAGGAGTCAAGTATAATGTCTCACATCGTACAGTACATATGGCCGCAAGTGTATGGATTTAAAAAAGAAAAAAGCAGATATATTAACTGATATTTGTTTTTAAAAAGGGGGTTCTGCAGTAGTTTAGTATTGATTGTGAGGAAGAACGGTCAGAATTGGTCAAGCAGAGGCGGAGAAATGCAGACTTTTAAGCCTTTTTCTCGGATGAACTCCGGACAAAGTCAGGGGGTCTCCGGTCTGACCACCGTTCACGGCCACGTAGTTGGTCCGTAATTTTAGTCCTAAACAACCGAGGCTCTTGCCGTTCCATGAATTTGTCTGCTAATTTCTCTTATAGACAGAAGTTCACAGGTTCCTCTACAGTTAAGACACGCTCGACCCTTCTTCTTGTTTTCTTCCGGTTTCACGCCAGTCACATGGAAACGTCATCAACACTGTGAATTCTCCGGACAATGAGCGGCTTTATTCACACATGGGCTCAATCAGACATCAAACGGACTTTGTACGAGGCAGATGGCAGGGTAATGATTCAGACATCAGCCTTCTCACATACAGTTCCACCAGGTAATGTGTAGATAACTTCAGGGTTGCAGTGCATGTGTGAAAGTGGCTTTAGTCTCTAGTATGGGCCCAAGCTCCAAAAACAAAGAATCTGTCTTCTGGTAGAACCTCCCTGCCTGGTAAACGCCCAAAAATTGTCCCTCAAAACTCTTGTGGTGCAGGCTTTCTGTTCAAATATTCAAGTCTAATCTGTGTTGTGATGTTGAAACAGGAAAGGGGACACACTCAAAGGTGGAGGCACACTATTGTCGCACACAGTGGTTCCCCTAAAAACAAAGTAATGTCTATACTTTGAACCCTGTTCACTCCTTGTATATGACAATAGCAGTTATTTGATACCTTTTTTTTTTTTTTTTTTGACACCACAGACTGTATTAAAGAATGTTTGTTGTGATTGGAGACCAGATCTTGGAACAAAAAGCAAAGACTGCTATTATAGTTTGACTGTTGTTAGTTGTGATACTACTTGTTACTGGGCTATTAAAGCAGATACCCAGCCCTAATGCCTACCAGCTTTTGAAGTGCTGTAAAATTCACTAAATCACAAGCAAAAAGTCAAAGCTTAGAGGAAAATCTAAAAAAAAAAAAATAAATAAATAAAAAAAAGCATAACATTGAGGAATACAAATGTGTTTTTGTCCTTCTGAACAATTATCTTACGACCAGGTTGGGAACCGCTGGTCTAAAATATTCTAAATATTCTTCATTGGAACTAAGAGACATAAAAAAAATTAAAAAACCAGTCCCAGACAAAAGCACACTAGAGTATATGGACAGGGTTGTCTACATAGCCTTTACAGTGTATAACTATATTGTCCCTTTTCTGCTTCTTCACGTCAGTAAACACCATCAGAAGTCGCCTCTCATGCACCAGTATTTTGTGAAATCTTAACAGGAGCCGAGTGTTCGGCCGCATTCCAGTCTAAGCCCATTCGTATTTCTGCAAACAGTGATTGGTTGTTGAACGCCGTCTGATGCCTGTAACAGGAGAGGAGAGTCACGGGGGAATGCTGTCCAACCACTCTGCCTCAGCTACTCTTTAATCCTCCTGACACTCTCACTGTGCTGCGTGAGGCAAGACAAACAGACCGGACATTCCTGTTCAATTCAACATCGACTGACGGCGGCTCTGCATGTCAGCCTTCCAATGTGGGGAATCTCAAAAAACTAAATGAATAAAAATCACAGCCGGCCTCAGTCTGACATAAAGAACAAATGGAAGAACGTATCCCTTTTTTCAAATCTACATTCTCCTCTCACTGGTACACCTTGCACTTCCTGACCAAGTCGCCTCATATTCTGAGGTGTAGAAGTAGGTCAAGATAGAAAGGGGTGTTTCCTTTTAAATCCACATTCTTCAGCTGTTGTTCCGCTGCTGCGTTTATAGAGGTGTTAGTGTTTAATGAGCGGATGGAATGTGCGATAATGCTCAGGCAATCACTGAGGTGATAAGCATTGCTGCTGCGCCAACCCTCATCCGTTCAACTCAACATATTTCACATTTTGCTGTTCCAGCGGGGAAATTCCGACAAGTGCGACACCACGGGATTCTTGACTCGTTCCATTTCTAAATGACAAAAACGTATTCTGCGATGCTCGAGTGATCCTGTCAGTGATAAGGATGAGACGAATGACAGATAAGAGCTTGGTTGAGACATGGATAAGGTTTTTGAAGAAAGAGCACAATAGAGCGAGCAGAGAGGAAACACGATTCAGAAAAAACGGCCACTAGAGGGGGGACCGGCTCATTATTTAGCAAATAACGACCCAAGTAAAGTTCCAAGTCAAGTCTGACAAGTCCTCCGTAGTGGGCTTCGAGCCCTAAACAAGTCATAATGCGCTCTTCGCCAATGTGGACCAGCACGTTTTGCATACCGCCATTTAGTTTTCTCTGACCACCTCGTAGTTATTGTAAATAAAATAATCTTCTAGTAGAATTTCTTCTATTTGGTTCAAACTAAGTGGATCCGGGGAATTAAGTGTCGACTTGCTGGGAAAGACCAGGTTAGTGGATTAAGAAAATCAAGGGATATTAATTGATTCGTGGCACTTTTTTTACTTTAAGCTAGTTAAGGGCGCCTCTAACCCGACATACATGACCCCATGTCAATGATTTAGGAATTATCCAATCAAGGGAGCTTTTTTTTGTCTTTAGTCTGTACGGACGGCCAAAACAGAAAGACGTGACATATTCTCTGGAGGAAAGGTGCTTTAAAGCACCTGTTGAAGAGGTACATTTTCATGGATTAATCATTTAATTACTTCATTAAGAATAAATACTACACAGGTTCTGGTTCAAGCTACTCAAATGGGAATACTTGCTGCTTTTCTCTGTGCTATATCATTGTAAATGTCTGTAGTTTGGGTCTCTGGGGAGTTACGATGGGCATTTTCCCTAAAATTGTATAGACTGAACAATTAATTTGTTAAAAAAAAAATTAGAAGAGGGCTAAAGATTGCCCTGAAACTGTAGAACTTCCTCCACTAAACTGTAAATGTGAGTCGAAGGCGTTTTGCAGGCAGAAGGTAAATCTGTAAAGACAAAGGGAAGGTCACACACACACACACACACACACACACACACACACACACA
>CALSCE010009376.1:4957966-4987676 GCA_943593645.1 Bovichtus variegatus
CACACACACACACACACACACACACACACACACACACACTTGCTATTCAAGTCAGATGCTGACTGTCTTGCTTTGCTCGTCAAATTAAATTAGGAGGGCTGGTGGTAGCATAAAGTGTGAGGATCAAATCTCGGAGTCGGCTGTCAACAAATATACCTGTCGAAATCCCCTTCAGCAAGAAGTCAAGGTGGCGAGGATACGAGAGGAACACATGAGGAACAAATACCTCCAGGACAGAGAGGAGGATCAGCAGGACGAGTGCGCCCGCGTCTGCGTGCGGACGTCAGGTCGCAACACTTACTCTTTGAGGGTCTCAAAGCCTTGTTCTTTGTACTGCAGCTCCTGCTTCATGCAGGCCAGGTCCCGCTTGAGCTTGTTCACCTGAGACACAGAGATGAGGAAAAATATTAGTGTTGGAAAAATGTTTAAGAGAAGTGATATTTCATATTTTTGTTATTGCCAAAAAGAATCCCATGAAAAGCCCAAAATCAACAATGTGTTAATCCGTCTCTCATTACTTTCTCACTTCTCCTCCCTGTCTGTGGCTCTCGGACTCGAGCCCATTGCTTCCTACTGAAGAAGAAAAAGTCTCGCAAATATAGTTTCTTTTGATAAATAATTACAATAAGGCAGGAGTAAAAAAATGTTTTTGTTGGAGACTATTTTCAGCTGTGGATTAATACACATTTGGTGCTCTGGTCAGTATGTGGGGCAGCAGGACGGTGTGTGTGGGATCGAGTCATAATGAACTGCAGTGTGTGTGTGTGTGTGTGTATGTGTGTGTGTGTGTGTGTGTGTGTGTGTGTTCATGTCACCCAGTGCAACAGTGTGGCTCATTGATGTGTTTTTAATAGGGTTTTTTTTTTTTTTTACAACAATGGAGCTCTATGACACAGAGGGAGAAGACATATCAGGCTTTGACACTCACACAATACTTGTTAGTGGATAAATTCATTATTAAATCATTTTATTAGTATTAATTGCCTTGTTATTATATTATATCGTTTTTTAATGTTGTGCTTAATATTTTAATTCTGCCACCCTTCATATATTTTATCATTCATTTTGGTATTTTATTAAATTTTTTATTTTATTCTATAAATACAGTTTATTATTATTATTGGTTTAAATTTTTTCCTGGCCTGTAGACAATAAGAAAAATATAGAATATCCCAGGACTTATCCTTTAAGTTGAAAACTCCATAGCATTATTAATAATATTAATAATAATAATAATACATTTTACTTCTATAGCGCTTTTCTAGAAACTAGAGTATCTAGAGTAAGTGAAACAAAAGTAAATAAATCAACAAACAAAAAGCAAGGAGCTTTGTTATAACCTAAATTTAAATACAAGAGGTAAACAAAAATACAATTAAACCAGGAGACAATGTGGAATTCAGTGTATTACAGTCACGTAGCGAGGAGGAGTTTATGCGGTCATGTGGCAACTCCACTACATATTTGAGTCACAGCCAGGAAGAGTAAACGTTGCATTCTGTCTGAAATGTGATTTTCCCTCTGAGGTAACAGTGAGTGCTGTTCATAAAATCCCCAAATATCCTCCTGTTCACTACTAATATAATTAGTCTGTAACCACAAACATGAAAGTATTACAATTACAGAATGAGATGGCAAATGTATGACGCACACAGAGCTTTCACTGCAACACTGTCTGCTCTACAACATTGTATTTAAGATCAGAAATTCATCTGATGATCACTTTCTCAATTAATCTTTGGTAATATAGTATATAGTAAGTGTAGTAAATGCCCATCACAGTGTTTTGTTTTGTCAGTTTACTGTCATAGAAGACTAAGAAAATCTAATTATATTTACAGTTGAGGAGCTGGAAACTGGGAATTAATGGCATTTTGCTTAGAAATGTTTTAATCAACTAATAATTTTATCTGAAGACATAGTAGCTATGACAATGGAAACTACTGACAGTGAGGGTGTTGAAAGTCAAAGTTTTATAAGACATAGTGCTGAAATTATTAGTTATCCAGCTCCAGCTTCTCCAATGTGAAGATTTTTCTGTTTTTATAAATTAAGTTTCTTTGGGGTTTGGACTTTTGGTCGGGGTAAAAAAAACAAGCAATTTGACGTGCTTTTCACTGATATTTTAGCCATAAATACCCTAATAAGAAACATTTATGTTAATAGCTCAGGGATCAGTCAGACGAGGTTGAAACAGGAAGGAGAGGCTCTTACCCGACTTTTGGCTGTGGCTATTTCTGCTTTTAGGATGTCTGGGTCATACTTGCTGGACGAGGACGATCTGGAGTTCACTGCAGGAAAGGAAAGAAAAGAAGAAGAAAAAAAGAGAAGTGTTAAAAGAAGGCCACCTTATATATAAATCTCATGAGAAATTAAATCTTTTTTTTTTCTGTCAAGACTTAAGAAACGTATTTTTCTATTTCCTAAAGCCCCTTCCTTTTTTAAATTTCCAAAAATGTCGGAGTTTCTCCTCCCTCAGTCCCTCCGCACGACTCACAGCTGGTCTGTGACGTCGACTTGTCCTTCCACGCATCATTGAGCTGCCGGTACTCCTGCTGCGCCAGGCGGAGCCTCTGCTCCTTCACCTGGTAAATCTCCTTCTGGGCGCTGAGTGCGTCGCGGGCCACAGCCAGGTAGTCCCGCAGCATAAACTCCTGCTCCCGCTGCCACTGGGCCCGCGGGTCCTCCAGCTGGGTGCTCTCTGGAGGAAAAGAAGGGGACGAGGAAGACAATGAGTGGAGGAAGAAGAGGGTTTCGATCTAGATAAAAAAATTTAAATAAACCTGCTTGTTGGTTTGCACATTTATATTGAAATTGTGATGGTCAGCTTTACAGTGTTGTTTAAAATGAACAGAAAAAAAAATGTTGTTGAATATTTTCAAACGGCGTCAAACATGAGTCAGAGATGAGTTATCAGACTTATCACATTACCGGTATTTATTCTGGTTACCTTTAACAATGACTACATGTACAGATTTGACATAACAATGTAGAAGACTGATAAGTAACTTCCTGATAATTAGAATCGCTGTATCCAAATTAACAATTTAAACAATTGCCCTGCATAACCAGTGGACCATTGCGCAATAATTGTTTTTATTTTATTGAATTTATTATAATTATTTTTTTTTTTTTTAATGTTTTCTGATCCATGTTTCTTGCATTCTTGAGTCATTATTTTTCCAGGTTTATATGAAGAATAACACAAGTCTGCGGATTAAATAACTAAAATATCAGAAAATGTTCTTATGTCCTCTTCACAGCTATGGCCCACAACAGAAAATACAACAATACATATACAACATACGTCAGAGTTAGTTGGGTGTAGACGGTTAAAAGGGAAATGCTTAAGAGTTAAGAAGGGGACAAAGAACAGGAACGGGGGGGGGGGGGGGGGGGTGTAAAGAGGGAGCAGAAAGAATAACAAGCGACAGTCACACATAGCGCTGAACTCACTGGTGTTGTGGTCGACATAGTACGCTCCGACGGCGGGGTCATACGCCTCCTCCCAACCCACCGGCAGCTCATCCCCGATGCAGTCAGCAAACGTCAGAGGCTTCGTGTGCCTGAAGATCACAGCATCAAGAAACAGACTCAGAAACAGAACCCTCTCCACTGTGAGCAACACACATCACAGACCTCGTCAGTGTGAGAGACGGGCAACGACAATTATAGAAATCACAATATTTAGCTCCACACATACATATGCACACGTCCCTGCAATATTTACGGAGAACACAGGTGTGCATGAAACACAACACATACAGACAGAACATGACGACAACACAAAACTAAATCACCGACGAGATTGTTCATAGGATTTTTGGGAAACTCCGTAATAGTAAATCTAAAGATAGATTTAAACTTGTCCAAACTGGTACAAGTATTTGTGATGTACATCTGTGTGTGTCTGCACCTCAGAACAACAAAAAGTAATGAAACACTCCCTTTAGCTTTCTTATATTTGACAAAGCATTTAAGGGTAGGTATAGGTAGGTGTGTGTGTGTGTGTGTGTGTGTGTGTGTGTGTGTGTGTGTGTGTGTGTGTCAGTCAACAGAAACCACGGCATAACAATAAACTAACATTCCCAACTTTTCACTCCAAATTCACACACAATAGCCAAAGATGCATTATAGGTAGAACAGGTCAAATAGCATGCGTCATAGATAATTAATGAACATGTAAAACCAGCTTTTTACAATTCATACCAGACTGTCTGACTTGCTGTTCACACAAACGCAGTTCTCAAACAACGGCCAATCTGTGGCACATTTGGATGATTTAGTCATGATGGATATAGTGTTCGCTGGCTTCAGCTTCTTAAATGTGTAAAATCCCTACTTTTCTGTATTTATATCGACACATTACCACGGTTATCTGGTAAGATAAGCTATCCTCATTGGTTGATCAGTGTGAATCTTTACAATTCACTGCTGAACCACAGCATTTTAAGAATGAATCAGGCGTGCTCCGGGACATAATGCGCTGCCTTAACTTGGAGATGATACGCTTCTCAGCCTCAGACCCGGGGACTCTTTCTGACATACTTTCATAACACACAAACAACATGGCAAGAAATGCATCCTAACTCTACCTTTGACCTGAAAAATAACTTCTGACTTCATGGAAATAGCTACGTCTTTAGTTTTGCCTCTTTGTTTCTAGACGTGTTGCCTTATACCTCCTCGAGATAATCGAGGGGGATGGGCGGTGTGTGGGGGGGGGGGGGGTAGAGCTGCCTTACTGTATTACTGTTAGTGGTGTACTTCGTATAAGACACTACTTTGTTGTGTATTTTATAACAATGTGGGATATATTGGCCCAACCCCATGAGATTTTTAATGAAGATTTTTAATGAAAAGATTTTCAAAATAAAAGAAAGACTAAATCTGCCTTACTGTATTACTGTTAGCGGTGTACTTTGTATAAGACACTACTTTGTTGTGTATTTTATTTATGTGGGATATATTGACCCAACCCCATGACATTTTTAATGAAGATTTTTAATGAAAAGATTTTCAAAATAAAAGAAAGACTAAATCAGCACTTTCAGCTCCAGCTGTGTGTGGCTGGGTGCTGAATCCTCAAAAACAAAACCCCAAAAGTCATTAGCGGGAAAACACAGCAATTAAATGATTTATTAATGCTCAGACTTTTTGGACAGATACCACCTCAGTGTGCAAACCACAGAAATATACCAAACCCTGCGCAAATCTATACGACTTTCAGTTAAATCAAATGTGATGGATGGAGCGTTTACATTGAGATTATACATGAAATGATATATTCTACAGCTGAAACGATGGGATTAGTACATTTTGATCATTTCTTTTGATTCATTGTTTCGGACAATTATTTTAGCAAAAATGCCAAAAAGTTATTGGTTCCAGCTTTCAAATGTGAGGATTTGCTGATTTTCTTTGTCTTCCGCGATGTCAAATTGGAAACTTTTGGGTGTGGACTGTTGTTCTGACAAACAGCAATTTGGAATTTGTCAACGAGAGCTTTAGGGAAATTGTGATGGCATTTTGCAACAGCTTTATTGTGAAAGATAATTGTTAGTTGCAGCCATAAATTGTTTATGAAAAGGTAAAACTCACCTATAATTTATACTGTAAATGAATTCTGTAGTAACCCCAACATGATGCTACAGATATCATAAAGTCTGAATAAGTCTGAAAAATGACCAAACTAAAACGTGGATTCATCCCGGCTCAATGGAAGCAGTTCCAGGAGGTCGGGTGAGGGTGTGTGTGTGTGTGTGTGTGTGTGTGTGTGTGTGTGTGTGTGTGATAGAGAGAGAGAGTGGAGGGGGTGGGTAGTCTGGTGTTTCACTGAGTCCTCTATTCACCTCCGAGGGGGGGAAAGGAGAAAAGGGGGGGGTCTCTCTAGCCGGTCACAATAGGAGGAAACCGGCCCGTGGCATTCCACAAGCAGCGCTGACGCATCGCCTGGAGGTTTCTGGGGCAACCCTGGGCCTTACAGCGGCCTTACACAGAGTTCACTGCAGCCGGGATGGTCAATTCAACCACTTTTTTTACAAGCTTTGACATAACTGAGTCTGAGTGAGCCAAAAGAGTTTAATCCTACCTGTTGTTGCTTAGTTTCTACTGCAACAGCAGTGACAATCGGCACGTAATGAAGGGAATGTGCGATAGCCTACAACTTTTAATTGCCTAAAGTGTTCTCCAGTAAATCATTCCTTACATTCCCCAATTTCCCCCCAAAGACTTGATGCTGCATCGTTTTTACAGCTACTGGTAATTCATATTCATCAGGGCTGATATGATCCCGACCACATCCTTTGTTCTTCGAGTCTCATTTAAATATTAAGACTTCAGAAGGCTTTTTGTGAGCTCCATTCATACGACAAAGATACTAGTCAAAGGAAATATGAAATACAGATTGAAAGGAAGCAGAACTTCAAGTGTTCACGTTGTATCACTGTTTGAGCCACTAAAGGGCGACTTTTCTAAAGAGACCAATTCTCTATCCATGGAGGACAATTAACAATACTGTGAAGACGATACACCACATGAGGATGTTTGATGTTAGTAGAGTCGAATCATCGCTCAATGACCCCCTCAGACGTCGTTTCTTTGGGGTTGTTTTTATCAGTCCGTCTGCATTACATCATATTTTTATATTTTAGCAGGTTGAGCACACATGCTAAAACATTCACGCGTTTCCCACAGGTGGTCGGAGGCTATAGGCACACCCACAAAGCATAAACGAGACAAGTGTTTCAAGAACCGCTGCGGAGGAAATGCCCCCGCACTGACCAGCAAGCGGCGGGGAGAGGTCCCCACATGGGGATCCTCTCACAGCGGCCGTCCCTTACTGGCAGAGTTGAAAAACATGAAAGAATGAATATTCAAACCTCCATATTGAACAGGCAAATCCGATTTGAATCAAAAAAACTCCGACTCGGATACAGTTCTTAATAAAAAACATTTGACTGATTGTGTTTCGATTACATTCAACAAATACGATTTTTTTTCCAAGACATTTTAAAATCATGTGGAAGAAAAATAGGGCAAAATCAAGAAAAGTATATCACTGTGTTTTTTCACCAGGGTGATGCCACTGACAAATATGTAGTTACATTTGAAACAACACCTCACTGTCAATAAGTATAAATCAACAAAAATGTAATTTTATAAATGTCATAAAAGCAATTAGACGAATCATTCCCCTAAGCTTTGCCCAAATACCCACCAACATGTTTCACATGGGATGTACAAGCAAACAAACAAACGTTAGTAAAAAAAAATAAAAAAAATAAAAATAAAAACACCTCGCATTGATTTCACGATGAGAGTAAAAAAGCTCTTCTCGTTGGCTTTTCTCCTCTGCTGCCTCTTGTGTTTCGTGACTGCAGACACAAACAAACACGGAGCAGCGGCTCACTGCTGAAAGGAGAAACTGAACTGGGTCCTTTTTCAACTGATGAATAATGAAAGGGGCCCAGAGAAGACCCCCTCAGCTCCGCTCTAAATTTAGCTCAGGAAAACAGGGAGGCTTCTGCCAACCGCTGATCCCAAAAAAAAAAAAAAAAAAAGCCGGCTGGTTGGCTGACTGGCTATCCACATCCCATTATTTGATTCCTCTCTGCTCTCACCCACTAAATCCTATCCTCTAATCGGCGAGCCGAGGGGAGTCGCTGACCTAAACTCAGGGCTCTCCGTCTCGGCTCTCCCTCGGAGCAAAAGGACCAGCTGGCAGCGGCGACCCAGCCTCCATTTCACTGTCAGCCACTCAATAGCCACTTGTGGTGCTTCTCACATGCTTCACTGCGTTAGTGGTCTAACTGCCTGCGCTGGATGTGGGAGCCCCCAGGTAATGTGTGTGACCAAAACTGCTCTCATAGTGACAATAAACAAATACCTGGAGAGTGCCACAACAACGACCCTGAAGTACGGTTTGTTCTGGCACTCGTTTATTCACGGGGATTTTTTTTTTTTTTTTTTAACAGTAAAGCACTTTGTTTCATCTATTATTTTTTTAATCTTTTGGCACATCAGATGTGAAACAAATGTCAATGATTATAATTGCTTGTTTTCTGCTTGGGGCGATATGAAAATGTCATGTCAACATTGTCCGGGCCAAAGTAATTTTTATTCACGATGTTAGCCAGATAATCATCAAAATATGCTTAAAACTCTTACAATGGCTCTAAAACATACTGGAATCACTTTACCTTCAATTTTGTTTAAAAAAAAAAAAAAAAAACTTTTTTTATTGCATTACAGATATGTCATCTGTTTTTAGTGAACATCCTTTTTAGTTAGAAACAATCAAACAATCTTTAAGAAGGTAATCATAAATGATAAGGTTCCCCTGCATAAAAAAGCATCAATAAATACATTTAAAACAAATTGCAACATTGTGCAAGTGTTGATGATAATTCCTGTATTTCTTTTTTATTTCTTTTAAATCAGCTCTATTTCTCACTTCTCTAACATGATAGTGAGCTCGACATTTTTTTCAATTCACACATGTGAGGATATTCACGATAATGGAAATTCAGCACCGTCAGCTCATTGTTTTATATCGCAATATGTGATAAAAAAAAAAATCCCAATCCAAAACAGAGATATTCCGTTTACTATTGCATTAAAACAGGAAAACAGAAAATCCTCACTTTTGTGAAGCTGTTACCAGAGAATGAGAAACTTTGAATCGATTAATAGCTCGTGGCGGTGTGTGTGTGTGTGTGTGTGTGTGTGTGTGTGTGTGTGTGTGTGTGTGTGCAACAATGAAGGAATCATCACTAAGTGTTACAAACTGCAAATCAATTCCACGTCATTTGAAACTAGCACAGAACAGACAGAAGAATATAATATATGATAAGCGGTGAATTTGTTGCGTTATTCTAGTTGATTCATAACCTGAAGAGCATCTCTATTCCACACAAAGTACCTTCACCAACCACCTAATTCTACTTCCACTCATGTTCTTATAAAACACACAAAGAATACACCACTTGGACTGGTAAACGGACTGCGTTTATATAGTGCTTTTATAGCAATTAGTGAGCGTCTGAGCCACAGCAGCACCCACAATCGTGTTAAATTGAATCCAGATTATTTGAAGCAAATACTTTATGTGCCTTGTTTTTAGTGCCCAATCTTTTAAGCTAAATATTTTTGATAGTCTGCACGCACGCAGCTTTTAGCGTTTAATCCTTTTTTTTTTATTTGCAGTGTCATTATTTCCCAAATTGCATGACACATCTCTCCCCCAGCTACTTTGACCTTGAGGAGAACTGCTGGTGGCACAAACCATGACTGTCAATGACTGGACATTTAGGGATGTGAGGAGAGGGTAAAGGCCTTCGAAGCTAATTTGTGATTTGGGTTTTATCTACAAGCTAATTTGACTGACTTGACATTGTGTTAATGCCGCTAGTGTCCACACAGAATTCAACAGGGATTGTTTTTCCTCAGTTCTCCTCAGAATGAAACTGAATATTAAAATATCTTATCAATAAGTTAAATTGCTTCCCCAGCCCTTACTGACGACGGTGAGGCTGGTATCTTTGACATTAGATTGGTCGTCCCACGGATGACTGAGTGTTGCTGGTCATCCACGTGGACCCAGCATGCTGCTCGTTGACCAGCCCAAGCACTGAAATGTTGCTCTTACAAGGTTTTATGGCAGGTTAGTGAAGTGCACAAAAGTATGCACATGCACTCAAAAGCATAATGTCTTGTACCAAGGGTCAACCCGACTACAGCCAGGATAAATACAAATTAAAAACACCTACAGTAAAGTTTTATTTTCTCTGTACATGTAGTTTATCTAACACAAATTAGCCACATGAGGCAATAACATCTTTATCCTCCTATTTATGTAAAGACTCGAGCCTTATATAACTGCTAAACCTACCAATTAATAAGTATGGGTTTCAGTGGAGATCGTCACATGATGGTCTGCATGTTTTTTTAAGAAGCTTATCTGAGACTAAAACTCTGGGATGAAAACCTCTGAATTCTTGTGATGTTTTGGCATCAAAGTGGTCAAAAATTAATTTGCAGGATATCAATACAGGTGCGGTATCAGCCTCCAAAAACCCAATATCAGCCAAAGCCAAGTACACACACACCCCCAGGTTTCACATACCAAGGTAAACAGCCAGGCCGGGCCCCGGCTCTAATGCAAACTGACAAAGCGTGCGGCAGCGTGCAAACACGCAGAGAGGCGGGCTGCATATCTGAGCGGTGAGTCAGACGGCGTATAAATTCCTCAAGTCGAGTTATGAGGCTTCCAACTACACTTCACAGCCGCTCAAGGTCCAGTCAACAGTAAAAAAAAAACACACACACACACACACACACACACACACACACACACACACACACACACACACACACACACACACACACACACACACACACACACACACACACACACACACACACACACACAGTAAAAGGGAAAAGCATCCAAATAAAATGTGAATTTATCATAAAAAAAGACAAATTGCAGCAGAGATCTGCCGAGGTCTTTGTGCACACAACGCTCCCACAGAGGTGACGGCGCATTATCCAGATAACATTCCTTTCACCTGACGAGATGCATTCAATGGATGATGTTGCACTTCGGAGAATTTATAAGGGCGACAGAAGAAACTTGTCTGATGACTTTTCTTGTTTTTTTGTTTTACATCCGGGATAATGATGTATTATTATCCAGAGATTTTCTTCTCTTTTTTTCTGTTTTCAGTCCTCTTTAAGTTTGGCAGAAACATTAATATGCTGAGTAAGTTTTAAGAGCCTGTGGCAAACTTTTAAATGTGACTTCATGACTCACAAAGAGAATGTCTTTTTTTATAAAGAAAAAAAAAATGGGTTGTTTCATTTTCTTTTTTTTTTTTTTTTTAAATTGTACTTTAGGTAGGGTTGTTCAGATTTATTTATTTTTTATAAAGAATATTGGAAAAAAAAAAAAAAAAAAAAATTTTTTTTTTTTTTTTTTTTTTAAAATCTGTTTATATTAGGGTTCTTTAGTTTTATTTATTTATTAAAAAAAAAAAAAAAAAAAAAAAAAAAAAAAAAAATTTTTTTTTACATTTTTTTTAAACATCGCTGTAATATAATATTTCATGTGAAATATCAGCACAGCAATCTACAAGTCCTGTAGGGCTGCAGGACGTTAGATATTTAAATAAAGAATGTCAGATATCTGTGACTCTGCAGGGCCCCGGGCAGGGCGAGTTTAAAAGAAATGCAGACACACACACACACACACACACAACACAACACACACACAAAGCTGTCAGTGTCAAAATAAGACTTGCTGTCTTTCCTCATTCCTAAACCCCGGACTATAATGGGAAGGTTTTCACATGACTACAGCTGTAAATTCAAAGTCATTACATTTGTTTTGTGTTTCTGTCTCCTCAGCTTCTGTTTTGTTTCAGAGAACTTTCCCTTTTTCTCATCAAAGATAATTTCAAAGTGGCTCTGAGCCTCCTCGCAACCCTTATGATGCAGGAATTAAAGCTTATTCCACTTAATTTATTCACGCAACATATTACGGAAATGAACTGGAACAACGGTTTCTGCTGACATTGTAATGGGAAACAAATAAAGTACATGCGACGTCCTTAAATTTCTAGGCCTATTTTGTTGTTTGGTGCATTTTTTCTTACTCCTGCCGATAATACATGTTCTCAAACCAGAGTTTTTCCACAAAGTACAACTAAGTTTGAAACATTTCAGAAATTTTTACCATCTTTGCTTCCTCTTCCCTGAACAAGCAGCTAAGTGTGGCTTTGGTAATATCAGAGCACAGAACACAACTGAAACGTTGGCATCAGTAATCGAGTGATTGGTCACAAAAACGGATGTGTTTGTGCGGTGGCAGCTCGCAGCCGCATGTACTGTCCCGTTTTCAAATTAGGGCTTTTTTTGAATCATTGTTTTACAGGTCATTTTAGTCTGTAAAAGTTTAGAAAGTAGAGAAAAGTGCAAGCTTGCAGAGCACACAGCATCATCTTCCAGTTGCTTAACTTTGCCAGACAACAGTTAAATAAATAAATAACTTTATTTGGTAAAATACTGATAAAAGAAACTCAATAATCAATTATTGAAATTGTCACACATTTAATTTTGATCGACTTCTAATTTTGATCTGAACAATACTTTTCAGAGTCAAGGGGAAAGACGGTGAATGTGAGGACTGATATTATTATTATTAGTCCATCTAATTTCCAGAGTTGATTTTGAATTCTGAATAGAAGAATAGTTGCAGCTGTGCATCTGCGAAGTAGGTTTTTATTTTTTGCCCACAAGAACAAAAACACAGTGAAAATGTTCCGTTGTTGGGGTGAGAAGCACCGCCAATGTCTTCCGTCTGACTGCACATGTATAGTCAGGTCTGTATGAATGTTGCAAACTGCCACAAATAAATAAGTTATAGGATGCTTGGTTATGTATTAAAGAAAACTACAATGCAGAGGTGTGCAGGTCAGACTCTGTTCAGACCCTGGTTAACATTTTGCAGCGCTGCACTTTGACCCCGTGCACCTTGGTAAAGGAAAGGGATTTCAGATGAATCAGGTCTTTGGTTGCAGAGTGTGTGCTGCTCTATCCTTCACGTCGTGTGTTTCAGGAACATGTGGGTTGGTGGTGGTCTAGTGGTCAGGAAGTCTGTGAGTTCAATACCAGGCTGCCACCATTGTGTCCCTGAGCAAGGCACTTAACCCTGAGTTGTTCCAGGGGTCTGTCCCTGTTAGTTCACTGGAAGTCGCTCTGGATAAGAGCGTCTGTAATGTGTATGTGTTTGGGACGGTTTCTACTCTTTCTCACTGCCTTTAAGTGTTTAATGCCGTGTTTCCACCGCATGGTTCAGCTCTCCTCAGCTCGACTTGAACTCGACTCACTTTTGGTAGAAGACCCTCTTTATTTGGTTTAGCACTGCGGATAGTAACCCCTCAGTGTAGGCGGGGTGATCCGATGTGCACGGTAGCGACACCGCTGTCAACGGGTGCCTCTCTGAACCCTTTCATCAGCGACCAAACACTTTGTCGATTGCAGGGCAGGTTTGTACGGGACGTCCCGTGACACGCTACTGATGATTCTCTCTGGCCAAACGGTGGTCTGCACTGTTTTAACGTCATCTTTTAGTATCGGAACAGCTCACTTGGAACCTCGGCCGAGGTGGTTACCAAAAGACGTAGCAGGAACTATCCAGAACTGTGCCTCATGGAAAACCAAAAGAGAGCGAGTCAAGTCGAGTAGCGCCTCACGGCACCATGCAGTGGAAACACGCCATGAACTTCACTGCATCTGCCACCTTTTAGACTACAACTACAGTGGAGAGTGTGTCTTTTCTCACTGAAAGTCAAAATGAATCGAGACTCCGACCAATAAAATACTGTGTACACAACTTCAAAACTACTTCCATCCAGTTATGTCAGAATTTTCTATTCATTTCACTTGTTGTTGTTGTCGTCCGGTCACGTATTTACACTTAACTACCGTGGTTGCGCTCGGTGTGATTTGGGGCACAATGACCTTGAAATGGCTTGAAATATAAACGAAACGCAGAGTAGCTGCCATCCAAAAACACAAGGCCCTAAATTGGATGCACCATTGGCCGCCAGGAAAGGTGAGAGACATCTGAACATCAGTGTCTGGACTAAAAGCATGAGGAAACATCAAGAGACTAGCATCAGGGATCTACCACATGCAGACACAGACAGGATCCAATAATATGACTCAGCGGGCTATATGGATAGTGATACAATCACGCTTCTGGGAATTCAACTGAGAAACTGCTATAAATACAATAACCAAATGGTGATGTTTTTAGTTAAACCAGTAAAAAAAAAATAAATAAATAAATGTACTGTACTTCATCACAGTGATGGAAAAATGACCTGAGCAGCAGCATTACCTGCAAAATCCTAAAGCAATATTACCAGTGATGCCAGAATATAAGTCAAGAAAATTCATCAACAAGTTTGATAATTAAATAATCCTTTAAAGTCTGAAAACAACAGTCAGGTGCCACATATGAACACAAACAAGTTTCCAAATGTTTTCTGGCCACATCCACCTTCTCACATGTTCTACACAATTAACGGATTAATCAAAAAAACATTACTGACACATTAACCTGTAGACAAATGTCCAAAGTGTCACGGTACATATATCATCAACCCGAATGCAGACAGTGCAAAGATTAATCTCAGGTAGGCACATAGTAGCAGGGTGGGACGAATAAACATGAGGAAAAATATAATTCTGGGATCATGACACATCCTTATCTCGTGAGAAATATGTGCGTATTTGTACTACCAGGTTTTTTCATTAGATAAAACACAAAAACACTGACCGTGTGGACACAATCTGGGCTGGTTTTTTTATACTGAAAGTACGCACACACGAAAAAGACCAAAACCTAAAAATAAATAACTTATTTTAACCTTTACTAAAAATTATTTGACCTACACTTAACCCCCAAAAACTAAACTCAAAACTTACTAAAAAAATAAAAAAGGTGGCGCACTTGTTTTAATTCATAGTAAAGTCAGTGAAGAATATGGCAGACCACTTTTATAGGATATATGTAAAATGTACTTACATGACGACACAACTGAGATCAGATAGAACTATTGTTTGAGGATAAAAGCCGGGACTCTCTGTATTGATTGTTTGCTTTTGTACAGTTTATTAATTGTCCCTCTGGCTAATAGCATCAACTACATGCATAAAACATATGTAAAATACAGAGACAAAGTGAACCTAATGCAAAAAGTAAAGAATTTGTGCGTTCTCTCACACCAAAGCGCCACACAGAAAAGAAAAAAACCACCCCTAAGCCTCCAGAATTCCAGACATAAGCCATTAAAGGGATTTGGTGTCAAAGTCCGAGGGGTCTTAAGTAACTGGTAAAGATGAAAAACGAGTCCCCCATGAAAATCTGCCCTCCCCTCCACTGTGGAGGCTGTTTTGTACAAGTGGGACTGTGTCATGTCGCGCTGCATGCTTAGCACTCTAAGCCTATTACTCTGATGGGTTTCTATAAGAGAGAGGAAAATAAAAAAAAAAAAAAGGTAACTCACTCCTGCAGACCTGATTTCTAATTACAGGACAGTAAATTAAGCAGGATGCACCCTGGGAGAAAAACAGCGAAGAAGATAATAACTTTGTATGTTTCTAGGACAAATTTGTTTTTCTGGTTTGGGATTGGGACTGACAAGCATTTGTCCGCTGAAACTAAAATGAAGTATTCTGTATTTTGAAACATTAGAGAGTAACATTTAATATTTTTCAATGCAACAATCATATATCCATCTTCTTATGAAAGAAATCCATCACTTATTCAGTAATAACTTTTTTTTGAGTGAGTTACTATAAAATCTAAATCTCGTTTCGTGTGCTGTAAACCCGTTGTGCTGAGCGAAGAACACTACGCTATGAAATACATGTCTAGTGGGAGTTTATTTTAAATCATCCACTCAATGTAAATCACAACCAGCTTCTTATGAACTGATACACAACCCAGAACACCAATTATCCAAGGACCTTTTATAAAGTATTAAAAGGATGACGGGGATTTTGCCTAACCTCCTTAAGCAGGTTAACGCCGGTCAAACTTAAAAATGCCCTTAAAAAGTATTTTTAAGTGAAAATAATGTGACATAATCAAAAGCTCCAGAGAAGCTACTAAATGGACCTTGTGGTGAGATTGAATCTCCTCCTACAAATGCTCTGACGAAAGGATGGAAATGTAGAAAGAGACCAAAAACTAAAATAAATAACTGCAAATTATGGTGGTGCATTTTTAGACACATTCACTCATAGTTGTCTGTATTTTACAGTCATTGGCTTCCATTTATTTTTACTATGGTGTTCAACCTTCAAGGCAGCCATTGGATCCCATTCGTTTCGACTTTCTGGGCAACCATTGAGTAACAACCATTTCACTATGGCAAGAAAAACAACTTGCTAAGACTTGAAACTTGTTTGAGATGCTGTAAGTAATCCATCACAGTGACGTTTTAGTCTCTTTTATTTTTTGTCAAAGAATAATTGCGTTTGAAGAGTAGAGCTGCAGTGTTCCTCGACAAAACGACATTACAATTTGTTCAGCATTCATGTTTGCCTGTCATCCGTTTCCTAGTTATGTTCCCTTGATGTCGACAACATAGCTGATAAATTCCATTGAAGTGTCCTTGAACGCACAAACAGGGCTCGCAGCCGCATTAGTGTGTGAAGATAATGTAAATCTGACCCAAAAAGCAATGAGATATTCACAATGATGGATTACTCAATCAAGTTTTAAGTCTCTGTAAATGTATTCTAACTTCACACTGCATGTACAAATGAATGGAAACCAATGGCTGACTGGAAGGAAGTAAACAAAAACTGGTGGTAATGTTAACATGATGTGTGGTTAATTAGAGAGGGTCACTGGCACGGTGCTTTAACGTGTCCATATTAAGATGCCACAAATAAAAAGAGAAACACACATAAATCAAGGTATAAATAAAGACTCCTATCATGCGAAATAGAACACAACCGTACTGGAAATAACTCAACTCCATTCCCAAGTGAGTGTATTATCTGGGATATTTCTTAAGGGTACTGACTCGTGAGTTTTTCCCATGAATTCTAACATGTTTCACTAATGATTTGAACAAGTGTGAGGAAATCCCGCCCTCTATTTGTTCCCCGTCTCCCCTTTCAAGGCTAATGAGACGTCACTTACGAACACTGCGAGAACAAACGCGTTGTTTATCATCCCTAAGATCTTCTTGATGCATTCAGTTCACACAAAAAGGATGTCGACCAGCTTCAAGGTTGAATTTTTATTTTATATCATCTGAGACTGCGGTTCTGAAAACAGACATTTCTGCAGGAAGGTTTTCTGCTTGAGTTCTCGTTAAGATTTTCTCTGATTGTCGTTTTGCTGCTCATCACTGAAAGCTGTTTCCAGTCTTAGCTACCACTCTCACCCAAATAATACCAGGAACCACACTGTGCACATGTCCCATCTGGATTTATCATTGAAAATGGCTGCAGGAAGCTTCAGCTGTGTCTCTGTGCACATTGTGGGTAGGCTTGCAGAGTTTCATTATAATAGAAAATTAATCGACAACTATATTAGTAATTTTTTAAGCAAAAATGTCAAACATTTGCTGATCCCAGCTTCTCAAATGCGAGGATTTTATGCTTTTCTTTGTCATACATGATAGAAAACTGAATATCTTTCAGTTAGTTGGATCAGCAATTTGAAGACCGTGGGGAATTTTAAACGGGTATTTTTCAAAATATTTCTTCTGCAGATTAATTGAAAAATAAAATTGCAAAAATGGCAGCCTAATTTTTGCAGTGTCAGTATAAAATGCTTGTCGGCCGTGGTGGAAAAAAACGTTCTTTATTTCCTCACCATCACTTTTTCTCATACAAACCTGTCTGTATGGTGTCTGAAGATAATGTGTGATTGAAAGAATATACCTTAAAAGAGACACTGAAATTCACAATATTCCTCAGAAGAAAATGAACCTTATTAGTACAAGAGACGTCGCCTGTGGACGAAGGTGTGATGTCGATAAAGACATTTGTTTAAGATGCGACTTCACTGATCCTTGATGTTACAGCAGCACAAAGACAGGCTTATAAAATAAATTAAAGAAATTACAGAGAAAAAAAACAATATATACATTAATATCTTAGAGACTATGAGCAAATATTTGAGCGACATTGTTTACGGCTTGTGTCTAAAACAGCTTGACGCAGGGATGTGACATGTCATCAGGTTTCGTGACAGTCACACTAGTTTCAGGGATAAAAATGGGCCTCTGGTTTTAAAAAGGGGTCTGATTCAGCATCTTTAGCCCCCAACGCTCTGAGGTTAGAGGGTGTTGCATGTTGTGCCGATACAAACTTGTGATTTTGGCCTATTTTCAGCAACTACACTAGGCCCGAACCTACTCACTTTTCAAGCAATACTGGCAAACACTCACCGGCTCCAGGTGCTCAGATGTGAGGTTTTGCTTTGTTATACATTATATAATATTTTGGGGTGTTGGACTTCTGGTGGGACAAAATGCTTAATTGGCCATATGGTATCAGTCTGTTAATTAGCAAGGAGAAAATAGTTTCATCACTAAAAAAAAAAAAAAAAATTTAAAAAAAGAGACATACATAGATAGAGAATGAAAACAGCTGGTACCTACACTTATTATTATTATTATTATTATTATTATTATTAAGCAAGGTAAAGTCTAGTAACAGCCTTTAAGAAAAAATGTTCTGCATCTTTTGAGTCTTTTGGACATTAGGCAGTAAACCTGCCTCCTTGTTCTCATGTAGTCTCTGATAATTATAGACCTGCTGCTAATTGCAATGAAGAACTGAGTGCAGGTGCAACAGGTCCTCCAACAGAAGCCGGTCCATCCTTGGGAGTAAAAGTACTTTGTGTGCACTGGGTCAATTAAGTTGTGAACAGCACACAAATGTGCCTTTTGTCGAGATTCCAATTTATATTGATAAAAGAAATCAATGTATGTGCTGTGACGATGAACTGCAGACCAAAATGCATCATTATTCCTCACTGCTTCACTGATTTGTGAATATTCTATGAATTGGCAGGTAGCAACACGTGTCTATCGATCTCTTTAGACATTACACTGATGGCAGTGTCTCATCTATATTGTTTTAACCGGATAGGTGATGTATTTCAATAAAAGGTGTTTCTAATTTGACTCATGATGGAGCTCAAAAGGTCATCCATCTTTTTCATGACAACACCTCTGTCTCACACACCCACACACACACCCACACACTCTTACCTGTCTCTGGGGTCGATCCAGCTGGTGCACTGGTTAATGTGGTCAACGTAATAGACTTTGCCATCAAAGTCTCTGGCTTCCTCCCAACCCTCAGGTAGTGGCAACTCCTTCCTTGGCATGTCAGGCGAGTCTCCATGTAATGAACTCCTCTCTACTCAAAATCATAACGAAGGGAAACCATCGCTTTTCTCTGTCATCATCATCATCATCATCATCCTCACCATCACCATCAACAGTATCAGCAGTTATTTCCAAAATTCCCGGTCTGATGCGGTTTGGATTAGGCCATAATAATAATCCATAATAATCCACAGATTAACAAGGAATCAAACCTCAAAGGGGGAACTGTTATAAAAAATAAAAAATAAAGAAACTCTCGGGATAAAGTAGTTCCAGAAGTCTGCACTTGTGCATCAATTCATTTCCATTGAGTGTCAAGTCATCCGTAATATAAACACAACGGTCATGAAACAAAACCGTGGCACTATTTGACGCGTTTTTCCATTTGTGGGCGCATGTTTTTTTTTGTTTTTGCAACTTTTCCAAATCAGGAGAAAAACTTTGAGGCGGCCTGGTGACAACTTTTGAAGTTAAACTAACTACAATTATCCACGGTCCACGGGACACGGACGGTGCTGGTCCGCCGCGGCTCGTTTCAACGTAAACAGAAAGGCAGCCTCGCGGCGAAGCACGTAAACCTCCGAATACAACTTAAAACGAGGGCTAGCGATGTGTCCAGAGCAGCGCAGTTTCACAGTGAGAACCCACCAAGTGGCTTTTAAAAATCCTCTAAATTCCCCAAACTGGACTCGCTTCTCCTTCTTGCCGACAGGCCACCATGTTTAGCAGCAGTAACCGATGCTAGCCGCCAGCCGCGGGATAACGAACAGAGTGAACACCGCTGAGAGAAGAAAGTAACGACTGAATCCACAGCCGTTAAAATCCGGGGAATCCGCCAGAAACTTGTTTGTTGTTTTGTTAAATTATCCGTTTACAACCGGACGGGAAGGAAGCGGCGGCAGCGGCGGTAAAGTCTTTCCCCAGTCCCGATGAGTTCGGCCGGGTCGACCGCTGTCAAGACACATACGCTCACCACGGCTTCCGGCTATCGTTTCTTTCAAAATAAAACCTCTGTTGACAAATATAAACAACAAAATAAGACTTCCGGTCACACTTTTCATATTCAGCATATCAAAAGGTTTTTTTAAAAACACAACGTTACCCAACTCTTTGTTCAGATTATGGTTGGTATTAACACAACTAATCAACGTGTCTGCTGTGTTGATGAACTGAGAGGCAAAATGTACATTATGTTTCATGGATAACTGCACTATTTGGTTTGGTTTTTGATCTATGTTTGACATCAGTATTCTGCAGTACTTGAAAGTAACATGTATAAACAGTGACATTTCGAAGTCTAATTTATGTTTGTTTTAATAAACAAACTGGCTGCAGTTTGTTTTCCAATTGAAGACATCTGCAAGAGGTCAGATGTCATCTATCTTCTTCATCCTTCTGTTTGTCTGTGCAGTCTCATGTTTAGGCTCAGTTTTGTCTTTGTTGTTTTGTCCATTTTTATTTAAATCTTCATTGTTTTTTTCCCTTTTCTATTAATTATTGGCTTCCTTGTTGCTGTGGTAGTTTAGGACAGTTTGACCTCTTTTGATTTCTGTTTGATTCTTTTTTTTACACAGAGACACACACATACAAATATTGTGTTTTACACACTGGTCTACACAGGTTTGTGTATTAACAAACTTCAAGCCCACAGTGTCCTCTGCTGGTGAAGGTGTGGAACTGCTGAATGGATCCTCTTAATGCTGAGCAATGAAGACTGACTTCAGGTTCGTTTTACAGGCTGCATCTCAGGTACCTCTGGTCTGATTTGTCTGATACTTGGAGGGAGGACTCCTGGCAGCTCTGTGTCTCCACACTTAAGAAATCACATCATTTGTTTGGAAGCTGACACAGTAATTTGAGAGCAAAGAAAGCACCTCTTCTGATTTGTATCACAAGAGGCATCTTGTAGTTTACTGTGTTCAGCTATTTAAACGTATTCTGATTACCTAAATGTTTAGATTTATAAAAAAAATTTAAAAAATCACACAAGGTTCAACTGATATACTGTAAATATTGCGACACAGACCCTACTTTTTGGAAGAAATTATGTGGTTGAAGGACTTTTTACATTGTGGACTTTATGTGTAGAACCATGTTGGAAATAAAAGTGTTCTCACTGTAACATGCTCCTTGAGTACTTTTGTGTCTATAGATCCATAAATAAAATCAATCTGTAGATGGTTATTAAAAGACATTTGAAAAGTAAAAAGACACTCCTCCTTTGTGATATGCAATAAATAAATAAATTCAGGAAAAAAATGTAAGTAACCTAGTTGAACTTCAATTGAGTATATCTATCCTCTACTGTATATACTTCTACCACACTAGACTCAATTTCATAGGGAAATATTGTACTTTTACAACACAAAATTTGTTTCACACAATAATATGTGTATTAAGATTGTACATACACACATGCATTAATATGTTGCATTGTTCTGTAGATTAAACTAACAGTAAATAAAGTTGCTGCATTTTGACCAACTTTAAAATGCTACTCACACACAAACCGAGTTACTTTTGATACTTTAAGTCGGCTACATGTTGTTGATAATCCTTATACTAAAGTACTTTTAGTAGCTTCTCACTATTTCATCATTTTGACAAACAAAACAATCAAAGGAGATTAATGGAGAAAATAATCAGCAGATTCATCCATAATGTAAATAATCACGAGTTGCAGTTTTATGCAAAGATAGTGAGCTTCACCTCAACCAACTGCAACAGTAAATCCTGCTTTTACATTAATGCATGAGTAATACTAATGTAATGATATAATATATAATGGTATAGCAGTCACCGGGGACATCAGTTAAGTGTGTTTTCCTGATTATGTTTACATGCTTTGACTTAAGTAGGAATGCAGGATTGTGGAGTGTTTTTACTGTAGTTTACTGGATCCTTTACTTTTTCTTTAAGTAAAGAATCTGAATACTTTCTCAACTGCTTTTTATTTCAGATGTGTGGTCCGTCCATATAGGATGATAAAAAATAGTTTTTTGTTTTTTTAAAGAAGTAAGAAAGAAGCCTATGGACACAACTTTTCCGACAGTCAGAAACCATCCTTATAAAGCCAATTAAACTTAAACATGAAAGAAAAATAAATATATAAAACTAAGACTTGACCTGACTCTAGATGGAGCCCTTCCCCCTGCTGCTGCTGTGCAGAGACACTGAGGCTTTTTTTTTTTTTCCTGACGGTGAGACTAACGAGGTGATCTGACAGCTGTTCATCCATAAACTAATTATGAGTTGACAGACAAACTAAAATGTCATGTGTTGTGCATTTGACTGCCTGCACTCCCCGGCAGACAGCCGGGCGGGGTGCTTCTGATGCCTTCACGTCCTGTCGGAAATATTACAATCATCTATCATGCGCGCTGAAGAACCAAAGCGCGCATGAGCACACAAAGTGGCAAGTGAGGATTTTAAGAGTAAGGTATGTCAACATATGTTTGTATACTTACTGAATCAACACGATTAGCCTGCAATCTAACATGCCATTGCATTACAATCAAGACTTTATTTTTCCACTTCACCAGGCCACACTTCATTTGAACTAGTGAGTAGCCTAATTCACTGGACTGAAACATGCACTGTGGTATTTGTCACTATGCCTAAAGCAGCTTTCATACATGACAAGTGCACTTTAAGACTACATGTTATATGTGATGCTCATACATTGTGGACAGTGAAACATCCATGGAGATGGACTTTAATGAAAGTAGCTGCTGCACGGCTCTCCAAAAGGTGATACTTGTCTCCCCAGTTTCCTAAAATTCCTTCTAGGGACGAGTGTAGCAAACAAGCTTTCGCTATAAAGACTTTGATACTTGCATCGGATCTCTGTTTTCAGCCTTTCTATGTATATTATATTTGTCCCTACCAAATAAACGATACATAAATAAAATAAATAAATACTTTTAATTATCTTTCTGGATCTCACAACCAAGTTTATGTTCTACAATAAGACACATTTCACAACTTGTTATTTTACAAAGCTGGAATTGATGTAATTTTAAACAAAATATTGTAAAATGGGATTATTTATAGTCAACAAACTTAATAATTAAATATTTTCCTAACAGAAATACATACCCGGCAGTGTAGAGAGGGCTTTGAAACATATATATATATGACATATTGTCATTTAGACAATAAATGTACAGCAGATATAATTGAACACTTAAATTAATAAATACAGTAGAAATAAATATTAAAGAAAGAAGAAAAACTGGAAAACTTTACAGAGTTCGGTTGGTTGTAGGTCCATCATTTCATTTTCGTTTTATTGTATATATTTAGTATAGATTTGCCTTCAAAGCAAGTCAAACAAGCGCTTCGAAAAAAAACTGTGTTTTAAAATGTAAATATCTTTTCATTTTATTGTCTGTCGCAACTTTCAAAAGCGTCAAGTCCAGAGGAGCAACGGAGTTTACAAGCTGCACCTGAACGCAGCATTTTTTTTTTTTCCCCCCCCCCCTTCTTGCGCGTTTCGAAACAAAAACAAGCAGAGAGAGAGAGCTCCGTGACAGGTAGTGCGACCAGCAGCAGCAGGACGGGAAGCAGAAGGAAGCGGCAGTCAGCCTCAACACTGTCGGCGTCCAGGAAGCAGTGACGCCCGTCCAGCTCCTCCGGGTCCAGTCGCCGGTCGGTGCGCTCCACATATGGTTCTCCTCCGGCACATCTCCATCGCCCTGACCGCCGCCGTGGCTGCCCTGGGCTCCGCTCTCTTCATCGCCTTGAACTTCTTCTACAAGAGGCGAATATGGTCCCCGCAAGCCGAATACTGCACGATCAAAGAGGTGACACAGAAAGCTTTTAATTCATTCTTACATTCCTCGTGTCATTGTGTTGTTTCTACAACTGTTCAACTAAAAGGTGGACTGATGTGACATCTGACTGACGGACTGACGGACCGACGGACTGGAGAAGACGCTGCAGAATTCTGATGGATATACTTGAGATGGTGGTGATGATGGTGATGATGAGGATGAAGGTGGAATGATGCTTGGTGAATAAATGGCAGTGGTGATGGGCATAATATTAATTAAAAAAAAAAAAAAAAAAAAAAAAAGATGTGAAGCGTGAGAGCGAGGATGACGATGAAGAAGAGGAAGATGATGCTGCTTGTGAATAACTGATGTGGAGGTGTGAAGAGGATGGCTTTGATTGTGTGACGCTGACGATTGTACCACTGGTGCATAAAATGAAAATAGTGAGAATAATGAGGATGATGAAGAAGATGATGATGATGATGGTGACAAGAAATAAATGAGTGTAGTGGTGATGATGATGATGATGATGAAAGTGGCTTTGGGTGGATTTCACGATCGAAGGCGAAGATGTGACGAGGATGATGGCAGTTAACATGACGATGAAGAAGAGGTTTGGATGGTAATGAGTACGTAGAAGCCGGTGAAGACGAAGGTGACAGTGGGACGGTGGTATCGATGATGAAGATGTTCGGTGTTTGATGGTTTTGAGGATGAGGATGGCGACGGGTACGGGAAAAAATAACGTTAGCGGAGAAGATGACAATGACAAAAGGTGACTGTAGAGACGAAGATGAGGATCATGAAAAGATGACACTATTGTGATTATATTGGGACGTTTTAAATCTAATTTTAGGGAAAACTTTTCTATGAAATTAGAACAGTTGGACCTGCATTTGCATTCAACACAGTTCCTGTAACATCCACCGTCATAGCATGACTTTGCAAATTAAACAAAGTATTGACGGAGTCTTTGCATGTAAACTATTCATTAAAAATCTAGACACTGTTTTTTTTTTGTTTTTTTTAATACATTTTTTATTTATTTTTTAGAATCAATGCAGTATCGGGAAACATAATAGCGCAATACGATACTGTATCGATATTGCTCAGGACTCCTGAAGTGCATTGTCGAGTGTCAAGTTGTCTCGATGAGCTGTTGCTGTTATGACCAATAGGAGAGGCGCGTTCAACAGGCACTGAACGACTCTTTAAAATGCCCAGATGTGTGTTTCAGTTCCACATCATGTAGTTGAGGCCAAAATAACTGGAGTCTGTGTGTTTTCGGGCGACAGACACGGACCGTAACGAAGCAGCCGGGGTGACCGAGGGTCTTGATGAATGACTCTTCAATGGAGCAATTCGGCCGCAGCCTGAAAATCTTAATAAAATCTATTTGCATGTCTCTAATCTTGTTTCTCAGATTCAATCAGCAGCAGCGGCGGCCTGTAATAAGCTTAGCCTGCTTTATCTGGCTCGGTCTGTCTTCAGAGGATAATGTTGTCAGTGTCTGCCAGCAGCTCGCTGCAGAGGGGGGCGTAAATGTTTTCATTCCGGCGGGAGCGAGATTGTACCATGATGCATTGTAATCACGTCTTCGCCTTCAGAAAGCAGGGGAGTTGACTAACGGGGTGTTTTTTGACCTTGGGGAGTTTCAGCAGGTGGGAGGGCGGCACATGCTCATTTACTCAGCGACAAAAACTCTGTGGAAGAGCAGAAACTGATGGAGCTGCTGGATTAACGAGCAGCCGCAGGCCTCTCACGTCTGAGTCTATTCAGCGTTTGGTGGAGTTTTGTTATTTCTGGAGATACATGCACACATGTAGGTGATCTGGCGTCACGTCGAGGCCTCAAGAGCAGCTAATGTACAGTTTAAATGTATCATCTTGCATGATTTCAGAGTCCATCTTTTACATTTTCTTTGCAAAAGCCATTCACTGTACTTGGATTAACTCTTCACACGGCAGTCGTCCTCGTCAGAGTCTCTTGCGGTGTTCTACAACAGCGGTGGGCGACCTCGCCTGAAACAAAGACCCCCAGCTGACGAGAGATTAAAACATCTGAATGAAATAAAACATTAACACTCGGGGGAAGGAGAGCAGGGGTGATACTTCACACAGCAAACGGCAGAGTGCTACTAACTGAAGCGATCATGAGACCAGATGCATTGAGATCTGAGGGGCTTAAAGGAATAGATCAACCGTTTCCTGGGGGAAACTGTGACTGTTAAAGGTTTAGTTCACCTTAAACTCTTTCAGAACGCTTGGGGACTTTGATTTGAACCATTTTGATCAAAATCAAAGCAGCGAAGGTCGAGATATCTTGACATTTTGCCTTGATATTGGTCAAGACCCCTAAAAACACAGCTCCTACACTTCCCATAATGCAACCTGGCAGTGCCTTTCGTCAGACCCTTACCGCCTGGCTCACGCCTTTCTGAACTTCACACTCCCAGTTTGTCACGCAGGTTTTCTTTTATGGATTTAGAGTCCGAGATGATGACGTCGCTATGACTTGAGTAACAAATACGCAACACAACTGCTCTACCACAAAGCCCCTCCAACAACACTCACGCTCAACGTTTAACACGCTGAGTCTCGTACGTTTAATCTGTACAAAAAAACAGAAATGTAAAAATGACCATTTGTGGCTCAAGGGAGAGTTTCGGCTGTCACGCGATCAGATTTTCCTTACACGATAATTGTGGCCAAAATAATTCACAATAGCAATGTTATCGCAAAATATCTAGAGAGAGTTTGGAGAGAGAAAAAAAATATTAACGAGTCAAATTCATCTTTACATGTGTTCATCGAGCTTAAAAGCCAACTGCTGAATGCAACAAGTTGAAGCTTGTTATGTGGGGGTGGATGAAAGGCATTCAGGGTAATGTAGTTCTTCACTAACCAAAGAGAAACAGACAAGATAAGAGAAAATGTTGGCACAAGAAAAAAAGAAAAACATTTAATGTTAGAACTCCTGGAGCGTTGAACACGAGGGACTGATGATGTGTGAATTAAAGGATCAAAGTTTCCATCACTTCTCTCTCTGTAAAATACAGCTCGACGTTTGCTGTTCGGCTTCTGTGTGATGAAGCCATTTCCTTACCGAGCGTCTGCTTTGCTGGAGTGTCCTTGAGCAAAAACGTTAAATCGCTGTCAGATCCAACAGTGCAGATCTGCAGCTGAGCCGAGCTCTTCTCCTCCCCGTGGAGCAGAAAACCAAGAGGAAGTATCGCTGTACAGTATCGCTGCCATCTTATGAGAAACGTCTGAGCCGGCAGAACTTAGGTTCAAATCTAAAAGAATAAGTCTGTGAAGTATTCAAAGTGACAAAGTCAGCGGGAGATAAATGGACAAGAGAAGAAGAAAAAAAAAAAAACACATTTAACGTTTTGTTCGGTCAAATCTCTAGATAAACGTGTCCTGTATGATCTTGGAGATATTAATGAGGTGACTGGAAGGACGCAGAGCAAATATGCAAAAATGGATGACTTTGTACAAAGTCCACGTTAAAGCGGCGCAGGCTGTGCAGCCTCAGCAGCTGCAGAGCTGCTCGACGCCGTCAGGGTTTGAGGTTTGTCTCCCGGTGGACTGCACAGGATAGGAATACATGGAGGCAAACTACAGATCCACCATCTTTATCAGCAACACCAGTCAGAAACATGTCGGGCGAAATTGAATTTATCCCCCAAATATCCTCAATTCTTCCTCTGACCTCCTTCTGACAGAGAAGCTGTCGTGCCGATTGATATGTCCATCAATCTAATCAGCGCTAACTCTGAAGTTATGCTTTTGAAAATGATCCAAACGCTTCACCCGTCGACAAATTCTGATATTTTAAAAGGAAAACTAAAAACCGCAACCCCTTTCTACAAAGGGCCGATGTGAATTTCTAATCAGCCCCCACAGAGCCGCACATCCGCACACAGTATGAATAGCGTCTAACCTTGTGTGACTTTTAAACAGGAGTCGACTGACGCGTGCAGGATCTCGGCGGGATCGTGGCGTCTCAGGTGCAAAGAAAAGCGAGGAGGTTCGGATCCGCCTGCTAACCTTTGCTGAGTGTCAGCCACTTGTGTTGCTGCAGATACAGCCGGCACAAAGACAATTACTCTCTGTGTGTCCTCTGCAATCTGATCTGAAGATGCAGCAATAGAGAGCAGGGTTATCACCGTGCTGCTCTGGGATGTCTTTTACTTTTACCTCGAGAGGTTTGCAGACGCCGATTCATATTCCTGGACAATATGAAGCGTCTTTTGCACACGCAGGGTCAAATTCCCACACGTCTAATGCATTCAGTTTAATGCATAATGATGATCCAGCCTGCAGGAGTGCCAATCATGAAGTTGATAGATAAGCAGCGCTGGGAGAAGTTGCAGCATTTGGGTTTTGTAGAATCCGTTTCCCCGGCGGCTGTTTTGGCAAAGGCTGGAACTCATTTAATATGTAAAAGTCCCGCACTCCAGCTTTAATATATCATATATTCTGTCAAGAGAATATTCAATATAGATTTTACAGATGGAAAATGTGCATTTCAAAGTCTATCCACCATTATAAAAGACCCATTACGTTACGGACTTTATTATTGTGTGTAACAACCTTAATCTCTAATATTTGAGATCAGTCAGTATGAATTATGACATATATATATCCCTCCACAGAATATGGGGGGGGCGGGAGAGAATAGTCTTGTTATTTCATATAATTGAAGTGGTCTATAAAAGGTTGCCAGATTTAGTTAAAAATGATATGAGATGATTTATTTTCTCCAAGTTTTCATTACATGCCTCATTAGGTTTGAACGTTTCGATGCAGTTCTCTGTTTGTGTAAGATCAATCGGCAGTGGGCTCAGGTCAGCGGGGTCAGCGGGGTTCCTGCACCTTCATAAACATCAAATTCATCCCAATTCACTGGAATTCAAGGACGCAACAGGGCACAGTTTGAGACACGGATCAAGGTTAATTCCTGTTAACGCTGAGGAGTCTTATCATGAGAACTAGCAGACTCTACAGAAGCTCACACTCAGCAAAACATTATGTGGTGTACAATTTCTATTCTATTCTTGCACAGAAATATATAAACTCATGGCTGGTTGTGTCTGTTTTCAAAAACTTTCAAGGCCTTGAATTCATTGTTGTGTGTGTTGGAGTCTATAATTCGTAGAACCACCTAAACATCATTTTTGATAAACTCCAGAATAATGAATATATGAATTATCGGACAATCTATAAATTATATTTTATAACCTATAAAATTGGGAAATGCTGGAGGTTGCCCATCACAACGAGGCCGAGGTGACAGACATCAGGGTGTGTGTTACATTTCACACAGCCACCTGTTGACTTCCTGTACTGCACGTGTCACACACCACCGTGTTCACATTCTGCTTCATGTGCGTCACAGCATTTACACTATTAATTATGAGGCAAAGCAGCTTGTTCTTCCAAACACTCACTCTTCATCAGTGTTGAGTAAATATTGTGTGTTTAATTGTCGTCCAGTCTACAAGTCTTTGACTGTGATGGTCTCTGCGCTCTGCCCGCAGGAGGAGGAGGAGCGCGGGAAGCGCCAGGTCCTGGTGCTCGGTCTGGACGGCGCCGGGAAGAGCAGCATGTTGCAGGGTTTGACCCCCGGGGAGGCTAAGAGAGGCCGCTGCCGGCCCACCCGCGGCTTCAACTTCATGAGTCTCAACGCCCCCGCCTGCCAGCTCGACTTCCTGGAGAGTAAGTCGAAACTTGGAAAGAGCTTTTACTGCTCACTGCAGTACAGCGGGCCATGTGTGTGTGTGTGTGTGTGTGTGTGTGTGTGTGTGTGTGTGAAAAGCTATATCTTTAAAAAAAAAAACAAAAAAAAAAACACTTGACATATATGTAGTTTAACTGTATTTAACTGGTGCATTTGTCCAGGACTATTTTCAGTAGCGGAATAATACACATTTGTTGGGTATTTTTTGTGTGTGTGTGTGTGTGTGTGTGTGTGTGTGTGTGTGTGTGTGTGTGTGTG
>CALSCE010009376.1:4987686-4999044 GCA_943593645.1 Bovichtus variegatus
GTGTGTGTGTGTGTGTGTGTGTGTGTGTGTGTGTGTGTGTGTGTGTGGGGAGAGTCTGACTCAGTGACTAAAAAGTGCCTCAAACAACTATGATATAAACAACCATGCTGGTGATTAGAATGTAGATTAGTTAGCATGCTAATGTTAGCATTGTGTCCTACTCATGTCCTCATGCTGTTACCTTTAAAGGTATTCTGTCCTGGTCTTAACCCTACAATAGATGATTGTGTCATTTCACACATTGTTGTTTAACACAATGGGGATCATAGCGGCTTCATGTGTTGCTAAGTGACTTAAGCTGCCTCGTACGTGCGATCTGAGATCTGGAATGAACACGAAGGGAGATTCAGTTCACAGCTCGGCCGATTTCACTTGTTTGCCTGCCATCTCCTCCCTGAAAGCCCACGGCATCAGTCATTGCCAGCACAGAGGCTATCTCTGACGCAACGTGTTCACCGGCTGGGGTTTGTGTTCGGTATCCAAGTAGAGGACCTTTTTAGAAAGTGTAACTGTGAGCTCCGTGTCGCGGATATTATTTAATTTTACTCAAATAAAAATAGGGGAGATCAAATCACACGGGTCCAAAACAGGAGCGGCGGATGAGTCCCGCTAGATTGTATTTACGTACAAACTCATAAATCCTGCTAATTAGCATTCCACTGAAAGCAACAGCGCTGCGCTAAAAATAACATTAATCACTTCGCTCCTCGCTCAGACCGTCTGAGTGTGAGACTCAGTCGGCCTCAGAATGTGCTCGCGTGTGTGTGTGTGTGTATTCGGAGGAATGTGTCGCGCTCAGCCGCTGATTTATTCATGATCTGAACACGGAGATCAGTGGGCGCTAAGAATCCGTTTGCTCATCTCTGAAAGTAAGAGGAACACATGTCACCGCCCACTCACTCGGAGAACTCCAGTGGCCCGGCGCCGTAAATGTTGGAGTCTTTGTCTGGCTGACGTTGATGCAGAGGCATGTTGACAGATCAGTGCACACTTACACACATCAGGAGCAGTGCGGCGCGCAGGGACCGACGAGAGAGATCTCAGAGATCTCTGAGGAAAATCGAGCTAAAAGCCTTTAAAGCCTAAATGACAAGATGCAGATCGGATCAGTTAGAGGAGTCGGTTTAGGCTTTGAGCAGCTGACATCTGGGTGCGACGTTCCCCATGTTTTCACCTTTCCTCTTTAATCGACATCCCAGTGTTAGTGCAGTATGTACTAGCTTGCTTGATTTAAGGAACGTCTTCTACTCACGCTCACAAACTTGACTTTAAACAGACCCTATTACACAATCGCTGGCAAGTATATTAAATGTTCAGTGTTTACAGAAGATCAGTTTCAACAGGCGTCATCCGTTCAGTAGCAGCAATACAAACCTGACCTCCTCGCTCTTCACCTACACGCTCCGTCTGCTCACGATCTATACAATTACTGGATTTGAAAAGGTTGGTTTCCCCCCCAGGCGGATAGTTAACACCTGTGAGATTTGAAGATGCAAACCACTGCCAGGCAACAGGTAAAAGGAAATACTGTTTGTGTTTCCTCGCTAAAGTCTGTGCTGAGATAACATATAAAGGGTCAGGGTTACAAACGGGGCGAGGGGGGAGCCACAAATCAATGGGGGAACGGACTTTGACACGACACCGAAACGCCATCTGGATGCGTGTCTTGGGATTCAGCATATTTGGGGGTCAAATTCAAATTTAGTTGAACTTTGTCTGCAAAACCTGTTGCAAAAACAACCCAGTGTGGTAGAACGTGCCGCCACGATCCCCCAATGAAAACACTGCCGAGGTAGCTTTTCCCTCAGGACTGCGACGCAGTTCAACATAAGCAAACCTCCACATCACGCACAGCCGTATGACTCAGTGTCTGCTGTGTGTCCACGTGGGTGTGTGTCTAATAAGGTGGCCTGCAGGCAGGACGAGCGTCCCGCTGAGCTGCCTCTGACTATAAAACACATGCTGCTCACACCGCTGAGCGTCAGGTCCGCCCTCTGTACCAGATATATTAGTTGCTGCCACATCGCATACGCTAAAGGTACATCACCACCTAGTTTCCTAGCAACATTCTCCATTAAGTCCAGCGCTAATGAATTATTGCTGGTTTGCGCTGTGCTGAACTCTGAGGTGGCGACGTCTTGAAGTCGTTCCCTCCGGCGTGTGAGCAGCGATTGGTCATAATCGTCATTATAGCCGTATGTCAGTTCTTCTGCACAGCAGGGCTGTGGGAAGTTAAAGCCCACAGTATGAAACTTTCCACGCCATCGAAGCCGGTAGCTGTTCTAGTAAATGCGTTCTGTGACTGTGCGGTGTTGGTCGGTACTGAAGTGCTGCAGAATCGGTGACATGCTTTTATTTCTCCGGGTGATACCGGACCTTATGATGCCCTTTTTTTTTTTTTTTTTATCAAATCACAATCAGCAATCAGTCAGTCATGTGACTCGGTCCACCATTAGTCCACAGAGCAGGATGGATAATTATTTGTGCAAACATTGTTCCTCCAAAACCCTCTGAGATCTGAACCCTTCGTGTTGAAAACGGAACGAAAGAAAAGCTGTGACCAGACGAATCAAGGAATCACGCACAAAGAAACGTTTGAATCAAACACACCTCAACACTTCATTCAAGAATGATGTGTTTGTGTACAGGAAGGAAAACTACAACTCATAAAGAGAAAGAGGAAGGGGGGGAGTTCTAAGAAGGCAAGAACATTTTTTTATATATAGATGAAATAGAACTCTTCAACCCTTAAAACGGGAGAATAAAGAGCAGTACAGTTATATTATATACTCCCTGACATATAATGTCCAGAGGCAACAAGATGGTAATCAAGACAATTTCCCCGGCAGCGAAATTTCGATATAAAAAATGGCTAAGTGCCGTCTTTGTGATTTCATCCCTCAGAGAAAACCAGATTAGTAATTTAATTCGGTCCGCTGCACATCTCAAATTGGCCACATCGTTGGCCAATTTGTTTAAAAGAGGAATGCCAACAGCGTATCTAATTCCATCTATAGATCTTTTCATTAAATTAAGAAGAAAAAATAGGGAGTGCTGTCCCGTGTCAAGAAACTTGTGTGATGTTGAAACACAATACAAGTGCCTCCTGTCCTGTATGATAAATAATATATATCCATTTTACCCTGTCAGGTCTTCTTCTTTTACTGTAACAAAATCAATACTGACAGAAAACATCTGCTTTAGATGACTTGACAGCAGTTTCCTTTGCAAGGATCAATAAAAGTACATCAGATAATTCTTATAAAACTGAACTTAAACCCTTATTGAATCATGGAAACCCCCACGGAGAACTGCTGAGTCACAAATCAGAGGCGAACGCATCATAACGAGCTGATAAGACTTGATGTATGATCATTAAAGTTGTTTACTTCTCTCCATATGGCACCGTAATGAGTAATGAGTAACAGCTGTAGAAACCAGAGTTGTGTAATTATATACATTTGTATTGAAACGTAGACGTCTGTACACATTTTTGGAGATGATTCATTTCTGTCTTTAGGTCTTTGATGTAAATGTGTTTCGTATTGTCTTCGTGTCGTGTGTATAGTGTTGAGACTTTGACTTTTAGGTTTCGAGCTCTGAAAAACGGTTTACTTTTGGCTTTGCCTATCGATGTATAACTCAACTAAAAGATGGAAAGTTGTTGGAATCCAAATCAGGAAGTCAACATTTTATGACGCGTGAATGTTTTCTCTGCTGCAGTCGGTGGCGGGGAGGACCTGCGGCGGTACTGGTCGGACTACCTGAGAAAGACTCACGTCCTGGTGTACGTGGTCGACTCCTCTGACAGGAGCCGCCTCCCATTGGCTAAGGCCGAGCTGCACCGCCTGCTGAGGGTGGAGCCCCAGCTGCCCGTGGTTGTCCTGGGAAACAAGCAGGTAGAGTCATTTTCATCACAGCAAACCGTTTCGCAAACCTCATTGTTGTTGTGTTTTAGCTTTTTAGATGAACTTGTCCTCCCGCTCGAGGCAGCCGTTGTTTTCCATTCATTTCCGAACATCAACAAACAATGAGGTGTAAAGTCCACCACACTGAAGTTCTAAAACACTGCACTGCATTATTATATTGACGATGCAGACTTGATGTCAATAGCGATGCATTACATAACACAAGAAGTTTACAGAGTTTGCCAATTGATTTTTGCACCATACATAAATGAATGGAAACCAATGGCTACCTGGCACAATATAATATAAAAATGGTACAGCATGCATTTAAAATACATAGTGATTGAGGATGTAAAACTAGAAAAGCTAAAAATAAATACTAGTAGCAGGAGTAAACGTTAATAGTAATTTTTACTTTTTTTTTTTTTAAAGAAAAAAAAGCCTAAAAGCCTTCAACACACTGGTGGGAAAAAAAAAAAACTGTCATTTTTTTTGAGGAAATCTAAGTCCTAAAAAGGAAATCTAAATTATTTGAGTAAAAGTGTCCATAATGGAGATGTATGTGTTGGAGCGAGCAGGTACACGTAGTTCCTTCGGATGATCCATCAGACTCGGTAAAATAGACATTTTCTATATTTCCTCCTCAGCTCATATTTCTTCCCCCTGCTCGGCACTTGTGGAATTATACATGGCCCTTCGAGAGAAGCAGGAATATTTGCCTCACATGCTGTCAGAGCGCGGCAGCTTTCATCCTCTCAGTGCTGAGCGCTACTTGCATTATTGGCACGAAAAAAAAAGGAATCCGAGATAAAACTCATTGCACTCACCGTGAAGTCATTTGAGTTGAGCGAAATGCAAAAAAATGTTCTTTACAGAGCAGGTGCGGGGAGCTTATGCAGTAGGCTACATCGGGATTCACGGGGAAATCTTCCAAAGCAAGAGGCATTTCAAACCACTGCAGGTGTGGAATTAACACCCTCGATTCCCTACTTTCATCTTCAATACTAATAAGGTAACTTTGAACATCAAAAAGAATATTTACTACGGAAATGAAAGAGACACGTGAGCCCTTTTAAAACCTATTGCCTATTGATGTGACTACAGCTACAGGAATACAGGTTTTCTTTCAGGTAACACTTTGATGTTACAAAAGCAATATTTCCAAGTAAGTATGCTTTTGATGATTTGCTGGTTAAAAAAACATGTATGCATCTGGGTTAAAACTGGACTAAATTTGGTTAAATAATGAATGTTTATTTTGACGTCTATGCTACATATGTAACCATTGTTTTGACAGCAATTAAATTACCATTTCAACACATAGTGGATCTAGTTGGTAAAACATAGAAATATAAATAAAGTTAAACAAGGTTGTGAAAAACAAAATCCACTTTTTCACCAAATTTAGCTTGTTTGTTTTATATGCAAATGAGCAGTTATTGCACCAAACTTGCATGTTTCCCATGCAGCCATACTGTATATGTTGCGAAACAAAATTTAGTTTTGATCAAAATGTTCCAAAAATATGGCCAAATACACAGCTTCTGTTTCTTATGGCATTACCATTCCAGTTATGTGATTCTTGGCATATTTTTGCCAAACGTACGAGCATTTGGAACATATTGATCAGCTGAACAGTGGAGACGTGCTTTTAAAAATAATAATAAATCACTGCACTCACGTTGAATGTTGAATTCCCACAAGCGAAAAACAAGAAATCACAAGGAAAGGACGGATAGCAAAACGGAAAAAAAGTTGCAATGGTTTGACTAACTTCTGACTATGTTTTAAAAAAAAAAGACGTGTCGTGCTGTGCACATGACGCAGGTATAAGAAGAAGAAACAATGTCCTCAGTGGGAGGAGCTCGTTTTGACAGTGATACCGGCTCTCACCCACCACACCGCTTTGTTCCCTGCCTCGGCACTCGCTCCGTTTAGTACAAAGGATGTTTCCAGCAGAACCTGTGTGTTGGAAAAGATGTGTCGGTGCAAAGAAACGAGGCGGACATCTATAGACTTTGTAGGATGGTGGTCTTCACGTACACACATTTTAATCCCAACTGAGACCACTAATGTTAGAATTTACGGCATCAAACTATTTGTAATAACACTTTGAGTAGTAGGCCTATTATGTAAGTTAATGGTAATTGTTTTCTTTCTCGTGAAATCAAGTCAGTTTTTAGAGGTTGAATACATTTGTTGTCCACTAAGACACGTTTGTACTGCAATTATACAGATTTTACTTTTTTTTTTTGTGGGATAAAATGAAAATGTTGTTGTCAGCTGGACTGATTCCAATAATAACATTTTGTGTACTCGGTATGTTCTTCAACACGTAGATTATTTTTTAACGACACATGGCTAAATGTGCAGTTTGTGCCTGTGTAGCTGTGTATTTAATCATAGTTCGGACAAAATAAATATTGTAGCCAAAATATGGCAAACTTTAGTCGGTTGCCAGTATAGTTTGCTTTTTGCAAGTATAAATGCATAAAGTTGGATAATGTAAGTTTTAATTGATATCTTTATGGACATTTTTACCTTTCTATGAAGAGCTGTATAGATTTTCTTTCACAAAAAACTATAGAGGACAGAGATTTCACTTGACTTTTCCAATATGAAACTCATATCATCACACCAAAGATGGGCATTGTTTATGGCCAAAGATCATTTATCTATACAGCCCATTACAAGGAAACTCCATGTGCTTTACATTGAAGTGCATACAGCGACAAGTGATGACCGAACAAACCACTCGAACAAATTAGGCCCATGCTGGCACAATGTACGTATATCTATGTCGTAAAAATTGTCTGTTGTCCTTGAACAAAGGAGACAGCCATTTCCTGTCGAGCTGAGTTCAACTGTTTTCGCCCACTTCACAGGATAAGCCCAACGCTGTGAGCGTGTCGGAGCTGCATGAAGCCTTGTCTCTGAGCTCCATCACAGAGGAAAGGAAGCTGTTCCTCTTGGCTGCACAGCTGGGCTCTGATGGGGCCCTGAGGAACTCCTGCCGGGGCCTGGACACCTTCCAGGACCTGCTGCTCCAGCTCGTCTGATCTCACCCCCCCTCCACCCTCACAGAGCACAGGAGCAGGACATGGAGGGATGGAAAAACAAAAGGATGGCTTAAAGCAATCTTCCTCCTCCTCTTCCTCTTCTTTGTTTAAGCTCTCTCTATTTGAGGCAGAGGAGGAGGAGTGGATGAAGGCTGCGGGAGAAGAGACAGAGATGGAGCGCAGAGCCTCGCAGCACCGCCTCGTGTTCCTCCTCGGCCCTTTTCAAAGCACATAGTTGGTTTTTAGATAATGCTTCGGCTCATCTCATTTTACAATTTTCTTTCGACTCGACTCGTCTTACTCATCGGAGGAGAGGAGGTGCAGGGCGAGGAGGAGGACGGGGACAGAAGGAGGAAGGTTTGTTCACGGAGTCTGTGACTGGGAACCACAAACTTCACCTCCTGCTGATGAGGATTCTGAGCGTGTTTATTTCAGCATGTACAGTAGATTGTACTGTGTATGAGCTGAAACATGTCGAGGTTGTAGATGCGGATTTTGTCTGGTTTGCTGTTTTCTAAAAAAAAAAGAAATAAACTTGAGTGTGTGACCAGAGTCAGCAGAGCAAACAGGTAATATTCAGGTTTGCCAGGTTGGAGGCCCCCGGGACTAAAACTGCAGCGGCTCAGTGAATGTGAATGTTTAGAAGACACTCGCTGACTCCTACATTTAGACTTCTCGGAGATCTAGGGAAATTTTGTGAGGAAAATTTAAAATGAACCCTCTGACATTTTGAAAAGCAGCGGGTTATTTCTCCTGTCAACATTCTTAGGCTTCAACTACAGAAAATTTCTGCACTTTTCCATGGCTTTCTTCACAAGTGAGCGTTTTCATTTCATTTGATTTGAAAGCTATTCCTCTTTGGTAATGTGTTCAGTCCCAACAACACTATCATACTAGCCAAATACGTTTTATATATATATATATATATACGTTAAACATCAAATGTCTTTATCAGATGACACTTTGGACAGAACTATGTAGAGACACAATCAGGAAGCATACAAGGTCAATGTTCATGAGCAAGAAAACTGCCCATTAGTGGCTAAAGCTCAGTTTTGTTTCAGTTGTGCTCGTTAGCTTACCGTGCTAAAGCTAATGAACGGCTCTGCTCGTCTTAACACAAAATACACTCCCAATCCGTTTGCTCCACAGTGAGATCACCGTGTAGACAAGAAGTAGGATCCGGAGAAACACACATCCTTGAATGTATAAATGCAGAGGCGACGTATTTGACTTTAATGCTACATGTGCAGATAAACTGGAGTTAGCTGGATTCTGTGTGCAGCAATGTTTGCATATGATGCGCACATTTTTAATGAACGTGAAGTTTTATTCCTTTTGATGTACTGTAATTCTGCAGAAATGTTGTTTTCGCAGTAACCAAGAGTTTAGTGGATTGCTGTATGTACACTGTTTGTGAAACCAATGACTGCTTGTCATTCTTTGTTTTTATGTGTCCTGTAAATGGAACTGTTGAATTGAATTCATGCATGTCTCTATGTTTTGTTCTTTTGTTTTTTAAACGTGTCAGCTGCAGTTCCTTCAACAGGAAGTGTCCATTTGGGTTTATTTAGTCTTGAAGGGGAACTGATTTTGCACATAAATGTCCTCAAGTGATGTCACTTGAGTCAGTGTTGGTTGGGTCTGAAGACTACAAGTTTGAAAATGAAAACATTCTGGGGGGGGGGGGGGGGGGGGACCAGACCTCTGTAGCCCGCTGCTCATCTCTGTTTGAGACTAGAGGCTACATTAGACGCTACTAGCATAGCACACATGAATCTCCTACCGAACTGTCAGCATTCCAGGTGCATTGTGGGTAATGTAGGCGGCAGGTTTTGAGGATGAAGAACGCATGGAATAAAAAATCAGTGGTTCTGCTGTATCGATTTGTCTTTTTTTTTTACTGTCCATCATGAAACCAAAAGTGTTAAACACACACAATAACAACATTATTTAATTTATGTTTTTGCTTGATTATATTTGCTTTTTGATTTTATATTTGCCTGTTTGTTTGCATTTGTTGATTATATAACTTTTGTATTTGCTTCTAATGTTTGAGGTGAGATTCCTTCTATAAGCCTCTAGGTTTTTTTTTTTTTTTTTTTATCTCAAAAAAATCTCAATTTCCTTCTTTTCTTTTGTTGTTGTGTTTCTGCTGCTTTGTTTTATTGTGCAGACAAATAAAATCTTAGAGTGGAGTACTCTTTAGATGTGTTTTTCTGTAGTTAAGTATACAATAGATTGTTAGTTTTATTAATTTACCTTTATTTAATCTTGTAATCTCGTAGTATCTCAAAAAGATTGAGATCTCTTCTGCGTGTACGATCGAGAAGGTTATGTACTCAACCTTCAATATGTGCTCAAACAATATCACCTGTGTCACCCCACTGAAAACAACATGGATGGATCTACAAGCGACAAACAACCCGATAACAAGCGCAGCATTTCCCTCCGTCTCTGCTGACTGAGCATGTCAATGCAAACGCAAACAGATCGCAATCTATAGAACTCTTCAAGATGGCTGACCTTGTTTTTGTCGGTCAAAGTTCCACAACTGGTCTAACAGGAAGCTGTTTTTTGCTGAGACGTCACTCTGGCACAGTTACAGTGTTTTCCACAGCAGCTGTCAGCTCCGCAGGTTACCGTGACCGTGGAACATAGACCGTAGATAAAACTGCAGGACGTTCAATCAGAACGGGACATGAAATAAATAACTAACAATGTCGTGATGCTCGGTGAAACCTTTTAAAGCTTCTATTCTTAGAGTGACAGGCTCCTCTGCTGCTAGAGAAAAATAATATCACTCATTGTGAGGAAGCAAAGTGTTCATGCCACAATATTAATATTAATCTTACATTAGGGTGGGTCATAACTGATAAAAGAAAAAAAAAAAAACCTGCTGGCAACATTCTTCATGGTTTGTAAGTCCTGCCCACTGCAAATGGGCAGGACTTAAAACTTTGTATAACACTAAAAACTAAAACGTATAACAAAGAAGGTTGGTCCTCTCTGGCACAGGCGTCTTTTCATCCATAAATCCATTATTGGACATACACCGCCCGACATTGCATCCATGTTGCACTGGATCACAGGACCTTAAAAAACACGCTCTACTAACCGGCTTCAAGTTTATTCTGAATTTGTTTCGCCTTCAGTACTGTGTGTGTTATCTGCAACACATTCTCCAGATGATGATCTCAAACCACTTCACCTTTCACTGAGAATAGTCCTCTTTTGCTTCGATTAATAAAGCTTTGAATGAAAGCACTGTATATTACGACGCCACAGCTGTGGTCAAAAAGTCTTTTTTTTTTGCCTAAAAAGGTTCCGAGCTGAGTGAAATGATCAGGAAGTGGCAGCTGTGATCAGAGCTGTTGGAATCCTCTAAATGTTCACTGAAAGGTGCTTCAGTGCTTCCTTTCTTACCTCATGCAGCGTAGTGTGCACTGGAACGTGCTTTACCAAGAGAAAAGTTGCTTAAGTTACTTGACTTTGCTTGTGGTTGAGATATTTCCCAATTGCCAGCAAACAATTACACATATTTCCCCATAATTCTCATATTTAGGAACTTCTATTGTGGTGAATGGACGGAAAGAGAGTCTTAAACACTATATTCAAGAAAACATCCACAGCTGGTGTGAAATGCAATCGTACCCCCTCCCCCCTCCCCTCGCTCCTCAACGTGCCGATGGAATTTTCTCGCGCAAACACGTCGTTCAGTGGATGCAAAGCTGCAAATGATTGATGAGAGCAGACAAGGTCAACATAGCATAAGTAGGTCAAACTATTGTTTTGCCGTCAACTTGTGCGGCAGATAATCTGAAACATACAGATGAGCTCAAGGTTCACGACACAAGCCGGGGGGGGGAATTTACTCAACGTGTCTTGGTTTGACCATGTGACTTGTTGGTTTGACTGTTGAAGTGATTGACTTCTTACATGTTGTACAACAGGCTCTCAAAGAGCGGTCCGCGGACCACTGGTGGTCCGTGAATGACCCATAGGGGTCCGTGAGTATATTGGTAAAATGTGACATTTTAAATTAATTTATTATAAGTTTAAAAGTGTTTCTCAAACTGTTTAAAAATGACTAGTATAGAGTGTAGCATAGATGTAGCATAGCTACGTAGCTACTTGGGTTCGTTTTACGATCTTACGTCATAAATAATCTGCGCGGTCAATTTGAGCGACAAGATGGATCGATGGCTCAAGACCAGGTCAGGTAAAAGAAAATTAAATGAAAAATCTGACAACACAGTCAAGGTGCATCGTCCTGATGCAGGTGGTTCAGCTACAGGTGGTTCAGCGGCTACAGGTGGTTCAGCAGCTACAAGTGGTTCAGCTGCTACAAGTGGTTCAGCAGATACAAGTGGTTCAGCAGCTACAAGTGG
>CALSCE010009376.1:4999054-5013071 GCA_943593645.1 Bovichtus variegatus
AGTGGTTCAGCTGCTACAAGTGGTTCAGCAGCTACAAGTGGTTCAGCTGCTACAAGTGGTTCAGCAGCTACAAGTGGTTCAGCAGCTACAGGTGATTCAGCAGCTACAGGTGATTCAGCCGCAGCGACAAGTGATTTTGTGTGCGTTTGAGAACCCCTGATGTAAAAAGCTTGGCTGTAAAAAAAACAACTAAATTTTCCTGAAAAAAGCTCGGATGTCAAAATACTTAATTTTCATGGAGAAAAAATGTATTCAAATTTTTTTTTAAATTTTGCACGAACACGCAGATTTCTTTCTCAACTTACTGCTCTTCTAGGTAAAATTGTTACATTGGTAAACAAGTACTGGAGACGTTACGTTTCTCTGCTTTGGCTGTAATTAATCGCAAATCGGCAAATATGTGAAGTGTACGCACACGAGAGGTTCAGCAGACATACTCCACAACTTTACTTTTCTAACCTCACATGTACTCATTTTCCTCTGTGATCCATTCCTGCAGCTTTGATGTCGCTGCACTTTTGATTTCATATTTCATTGGTAAACCCAGCTGTACCTCCGGTGCAGGCTTCACAGCTAAATGTCATTTAAGATGGATTCTTCACCAAAAGAAAAACCCTTAGAATTGATCGTCCTTGAGAGCTGAAGGTTTAGAATACGACCTGAAAGAATACAGAGGGAAAGTTCAGAAATGTTTGAAGGTCTCCATCTGTGAAACGTTTCAGAAGTTGTTTTCACTTCACTTATATCTGCTTTGTTATTCTATACCGAGTCCACGCAGCCGTGGAAACAAACTCAACAGTTCACAAGTTGTTCACGCTCCATATTCAACACGGGGTTGAATTACTTCCTGAGAACAAACTACAGAATGGACAGAGCAAACTACATGCATGGTTTTCCTGTCACTTACAGTAAGCTTGACTGTGGACATATAAATAACCTGTTGTTTACTTCAGTGTTCTGCCCCAAAGCCATTAAAGCGACCGTTTTCCAGATGATCCATCTGCATCGCTGCAAATGTCAAATCATGGGGATTTTCTGGCAAAAAAACCATGGGATAGCTTGTGGTTTGATTGAGTTTGAATATTTAACACCAAAGAGGCCAGGACAGTTTATCAGGCACGAGACGTTTATATATATATATATATATATATATAAACGTGATGAAATGTGGACAGGTTTGAGTGTTTTCAGACATTTCGCCTGCAACTTCTCTTTTTTGAGATTATATTTGGCAGGTGTAACTGAATGTCACGGACAGAAGCTGTTGCTATGTGAAATACTTTGCATGCACCACAATGGTATTGCACAAGTGTGCGAGGGAGAAGTCGGCACAGTGATGGCCGCTGGATAGCAGTGACAGACGCTGTGCATGGGGAACAGTTAAATGAGCCACTTCACATTTTGTACTGCAGTAACATTCAAAACACATTCATAACTTAATGCAGCTTTCTTTATGCGCTTTAGGAGGGTTGACTTTTGCATCATTTTGAAAGAAGGTAAAAACACAGAGTGAGGGTTGCAAAGTAAATCGCATCTAATCTTTGATTTACCTCTTGTGAATTACTTACCATTTTAATTCTTCAGCTTTAAAAATACACTTATGACGCAAAAAGAAAAATTCCCTCTTTGGTTGAAACACAAGGGAAAAAAATAGACATTACTTCATTTTAATGGGTCACAATCCAGTAATGTTTGGAACCACTGCACCAGAGCACCGAATGTGCATTAATCCGCCGAGGAAAATAGTCCCCAAGAAATGCACAAATTCCTCCCGTTTAAGTAACGTTTGGGAAACTATTTCCTAAGAGTCAAGACATATTTTCAACCTCAAATTCTTCCACAAATGTAATCAAGTGTTAAAAGAACATGATAAAACTAATTAGGATTTTACTATTGTACAAAGGAGTCTTTTTTCTCCTGCTGGCTCCATCTTTGAAAATAAAACTATACGCACAATGTTTCCCGATAGCAACATGTATGAATGGAAGTAAACAAGCCTTTATACTTTATGCCCCAAACCATGTTATTCTAACCCAACTGTAACAAATTAATTGACACAGAGTCAATTGGTTAACTGAGCTATGAATGGATCCGCATCAAAAGTGCAGCTCACAACACGATGCTGGCGTGAGATTCATTTCAGACGTCAACATTTGATGCTTTAACTGAACATTTAAAATGATCCTGAGTGATGATCAGGGAAACATCAGAGGACTGTCCCGTGTGTGAGCGAAGAAAAACACATCTGCGAAACAAATGAGCGTCAAGGTATTTAAATGATACATTAAAAATACACGTCTTAAGTCAATCATGCGAGTTGAGATCAGGAACATATTCCTGAAAAACAAAAATGCAAACAAAGTCATCTTAACAGGGAGGAAAGTAACAGAAAGGTCACAGAGGCAGAGCTCCTGGACGTCTCCACTTCCTGTCACTGCCCACAGTCTCTCCAGAACGAGGTTCTGATATAAATGATATAAAGTCCAGAACATGGTGGGAACGTCCTCTACTGGTCCATCGGCTGTGGAGCTAGTGAGCTGATGAAGGCGTCGTAGTGCGCCGGGTGGCAGCGCTTGTACTCGTTTAATTTCCTCTTGATCTGTTTGGGTGTGTCCTGGTAATAGTTCTTCTCGTCCCTGGCCATCGCCTGCAGGCAGAAGACAGAACAGGACAGTCGCTTTGGGTCAAACTCGAGAAATATTCCTGTGTTTCGGACCGTTTCTAGAAACCGATACGGTTTTAAGTTACTTCCTTGTTGCAAATTCAAAATGTGGCTGGTAAAATGTCGAGGTGGCAAGAACATTTTATGCAAGTATTATTAAAGAAAAGTTTATAGCAAGATTGAAGATCTATAAGAACGCTGGCTCCCCATTTAATGAAATTAAATGTATTTATATAGCCCAATATCACAAATTACACACACGCACATTTGTCTTAGGGGGCTTCACAGACCCTCTGTCCTGTCCTCATCAATCAAATTAAAATAAATTAAAAAGGAGGGAAAATGGAAGAAACCTCAGGGAGAGAGACTGAGGAGGGACAGACGGCGATAGATGGCGTGTGTTGAGAACAAATGTGATATAATATGAAAGAGATGGATCCAGGAGGATGTCAAAATAAGCTCCCTTGGGCCTCCAAAATATATATATATATATATATATATTTAAATAAAGGTGGGTGACAGGCAGGACCAGGGCATTGAGGCTGTAATGCTCATTACAAACCAGAAAACAAATGTTGGAGAGAACTAATGTTACGTTACTGAACAGCAGTTGGAAACAAATATATATAATTATAGACGTTTAGATAATTTCATTTGCGTTCAATGTAATGACAACGGCCAAAAAAGATGAGATATTTCACTCCGGACCAACGTGTTGCCGCATGTCACTGCTGGTGCTGAGGTTAAAAAGACCAACCTGGCATTTTAATCATCATCCTACTGGGAGCAAAAGTTCCATTTTCAAGTCTGAACTACAGTAAAAGTCTTAATCTGCCCAGTTTTAGAATACAAATTCGACTTTGAGCGTTATGTTGTGTTTATCACGAAACACACAAAAACGATTTTTAGAGGGCGGTTGTATATTTAATTGCGGCAGCTATTCAGAATTTAAAGTCAGGGATGGAATATTTTCTATTGAAGGATATTTTATGGCAGAAAAAAAACCTACCTCCACACACAACATCCTGTGTTATTGACTGACTGTGACTTGGCAGTGCTCCCGGTGACGACTCAGGCCCTTTTAAAGCAACTGTTGAAAACCCATTTAAACGAGGCACTTTTCTGATCAATGCTCAAGTAATTTAAAAGTTCTGCCGCTCGCCGCTCTGAGCAATAAAAAAAAAGAAAACACAAAGCTCTTTTCAGCACTGTCCATAATGTGCACCAGCGCGTCCCTTCAATCTGACGCTACGAGAATAACATTCAGCAGCTGTGGAAAAATATCACGCAGCCGAACCTCATTCGTCCTTGAGATGTGCAGCTTCGTTCAAAAAACTTTGAGGAAACGGACGACACCGGTATCATCAAGAGGAAAATATTCAACGGACAAATTAAGTTTCCTCTGCAGCTACCGAGCACGTCCGGGACGGGACAAAGAAAACCTCTTACACTTTGGCAGCCGGCCCTCAAATCTCAGATATCGGTGTCCCTAAATGCACCATTATGGAAACTCAGCCACGCGGTGAAGTACAGCCAGTGAATATCTAATCTTGATGCCTCGCGTGAAACGTGCTCTCTCTACATTCTAGTTTTTGGATTTGGGAGAGAGTTGTCCATGTTAACTCGTATTTCTGGACCATTTTAGACCAAAGGAATAACATTTAATCTCTGTTATTGTGGCCAAAAGGGTCCGGGGACACGTTCCGGCTCCGGCCGCTGCTCTTACCTTGAAGTCGTCCTTGTGTTCTCGGATCATGTGCTGAGCGTACTCGATCAGGTCGGAGGACAACGTCTTGGAGTCTTTCTCTGGACGGTTGGCCTCCTCCTCCAGCTCTGCTCAAAACCAAACACACAAACACACACACCAGGACGTAAAACGCATCTCAGACGCAGAGAGGTTCAAGTTGTTCCATCTCGTTAACTTTTACCGATTCATCGCATTTCTTTCGATTACTTTTCCCTTTTTAATTTTTTAGCCAAATGCTGGTAAAAAAGAAATATGCAAGCAGCTAATAGATCACTCACCAGTACAACGGTTGTCTATTGACTGGCTGGTAACATTTAAACATTCATTAGCCATTTGGCCGGAGGACATAAAGTTAGTTTAGCACCCTGCATGTCCGTCAGTCTTTGTTGAATGAACTATTTCACAGAGTTAAAAGCACTACTGGTGTTACTGGAGGAATGAAAGTCTCAGCACTGAGATCCAGAGCAGCTGCTGCTGAAGGCCGACTGCTCTGAGCGTCTATAAACTGGACGCACTAACACAAACACGCTGCAAATGAAGGGACGCTCTGCTCACATTCTGATTGGTCTAATTAGGCTGCAATCACATCGAGTGTCCAGCTGAATAAAATAAATAGATCTTTGGAATTGGCGACTATGGCGTGAAAGAAAACATAGGAGCACAGCACTTGAGGCTTCACCAGCGCGTACAGCCGCGCACGTTCGGACTGAAAGACATTCTTAACAGAATCATTGCTTTTAGGGGATTTTACATGCACTTCCACTTTGAGATGGGAATTTGCGGCGTGAATAATTGCAAAATGTAAGAAGCAGTCACAATAGCTGTGTTGTGCCATCCAAACGTTTTGCATTCTGGTCTGTTTGAGTACAAACTGCTGCACTAAACAGATGCGGCACAGAGTGATTGGTCTAGAAAATAGGGAAAAATGTCCAACCTAGGTGATGTCTTTAAATGACATTCATAACTCACAGATATTCAGTTTAATGTGACATAAAACAGAGGAAAGCAGCACATCTTCATATTTGAGAGGCTGAAAAGCCTTTCCAGATATTTTCACATGAAAAATGACTTTAACGATGGAGCGATTATCAAAATATTTTCCGACTCGGCCAATTGTTGCAGCTCTAGTTGGTACAGAAATGCGGGATAAAAGGATAAATCTCTCATGCAAAACAAATAGCTATTAGCCAAACCTGGAGACAGAAAGAAAGAGGACTTCAAAAGAAATGACTTACGGTTGAGGACGTAGGGCTTGGTCACGACGCCGGCGGCGGGAGCTTTAGTTTGTCTCTCTACACGGAGGAGCTGCACGTGTGAACAGAAACACATCATGAAGGAAACAATGCGTCTGGACTGGTTAACTGAGGATGATAAACAGATCTCCTTCTCTAATGTGGCAGGACAGGTACGAGGTATTTCAAGTAACAATACAATTAGTGTCATCGCTGCTGAGCCCAGGAGAGGCTAAAATTAATCATTGATTACTCGCTGTCATAAGTTAACTCAATGACCTGCTGTCTCAGGCTGCTGGAAAACAAGCTGCAGCCCAGAGGACAAGATTAACTTTAATCAACCACAGCGAGGAACTGTCACAGTAGCAGAGAGCATTAGTGAAGACCCTTCCCCCCCGCGTGTTTGTGTCATATGCTGCATTTCCACTGCAACAAACTCTGCTCTAATCAGTTCCAACTCCACCTTTTAGTATCGGCTCAGCTCGCTCTGGAATCTCATTCGCTGAGGTACCAAAACAAGCATCGGGTACTGACCACAACAGCAGTTGAAATGCGCCGTCGGTGACTGATGGGGACGACGACTTTTGAAATTGAAAATTAGGATTACATTGCAGCAGCGCTCTCGCTCAATACTGGTACAATTTCAGAAAGTGTTGCCACCATTAGTCACACAAACATGGGAAAATAGAGTCCAGGTTGAAAAAGTTACCTTTAATAAAGCCCCGAAAGAACTCAAGAGCATCCATATTTTCTATTTCATTATTATATCAAGTATTATCTTCAAATAAGAAGATTTCTTCTGGTTTCACGTGTGTTTAATCATCACAACCAACACTCTGCTGCTCCCTTCTGGCACAAATGAAAACTACAGCACATGAACCGACTGACCTGTTGCACACATTCATTTATTTGTATGTGAATAATAAGAGCCTCGTTTTATCAGTTTACACAACCTCCATCCAGCAGCTGCTGAGGGACTCCTGTGCAACACAATAATAATACATTGTGGATGATCCAATAACAAACGGGCTTCCAGTGTTTCTCATTTACACCTAATTAATGTGGCAGCTGAACGTGATAAAACGGCATTTCACCTTTTGCAGAATCACAAATGCAGATCGAAGTCATCTGCTGCATGTACAAATTAAATACTTTATAGTCACGTGGTGTCATGATTGCACATGGATACAACAGTTCACAGTTGCTGTTGAAGTCAGATTTCAGAGATTACTGCATAACAAAGGAAGAAACTACCACAGTGACATGTGAAAAACAGTTAAAAGGGCAACTGCACCTTTAACCGCCATTACAATACCGGCTGCCGCCTACACCTCAGACTACGTGTGGAGTTAAGTGGGTTCGGCATTGTTCCACATAGCAGTTCTAGGGATGCAACGAGCCACGCAGATGAGACAGAAATGGTACGGAAGAAGGTCTGTTGTGTCACCACGATACAGAAGAAAAGGAAGCTAAATATAGTGTTGGAAAAGTAGAGCAGCAACGGAGTCTCCTCTGTATCCCGACCGCCATCTAGAGGCCGAAGCAGGTCGTTTCAGACGCAGCATTTGTTAAAATGTTAGTATGATTGTAAAAAGTTGTCAACAGAGACGCTAAAACATCCAAAACTAAAACCAAAGCCTTAGCATTTGATTGTACTACGACTAATAATCTAGAGTCAGAATTTATCATTTCTACTTTTTTTTACTCTTGAGGACGGAGAATCTTGTGCACAGGTGATCGCTTCATTAATCGTTACCGGGGTAATGGGATCTTGGTTTTTAGGTGATGATGGACAGCACTGTTCTGAATATACAGGATCTGATAGAAGAGACTTGGTCAGCTGGAGGAGGTCGGGCTGTGTAGTGTCGCTGTGAGCTCTGAAGACGAGTCCGGGCAAATAAAACTACAGGGAACGTACAACAGAACCACAGCAGTGACTTACGCTCTTCTTCTTTATTGGCAACGTGCGGTTTGGATCAAAAGCCAGACCCATCTCCTGCAGGTTCCTGGCCATGGACTTGTTGTTGTCCCACGCATTTCGAATCTGTGTACTGAGCGAGAAGACAAGTTAGACACACAATCACATCAATCTAACACACGGCGGTGCTTCTGCACGAGCACGCCAGAGTTCTGTTAAATATGACCCCAAAAAAAGATACAGTTCTGTAGTTTTTATATCTAAATCCACTATTAAAAGTGTTTTTTCAGTGATTCATATCATTATCAGGGTGTATGAAAAGTTCAACTAGCTTTCTTATGAAAACCATGTTTGTTTGTTTACAATGAAAAAGAACTTTAAAGAACAAAACTCCCCAAAGTGCAGCATGACTGGATATGTGTCTAGGGACAGAGTCTCGTACGCTGCACAGATTGTAAAGTCAATTGAGGCAATTTTGTGATATTGGGCTATACAAATAAAAAATTTAAAAGACTGAGCGAGAAATTGATTAACTGAGAAAATCCATATTAAACCACCATGACAATATTTGTTAATATTAGGAGCGATGGGTTGGTACATTTCTGGAAAATTTCCACGAGAAGTTAAGCGCTGGAATTTACAACATTTTGCACAGTTTCAATATAAAAGTACAACACTTAAAAATATGCATATTAAATTCAATTGTAACCACGAAATGCATTCACTCTTGCCAGCATCCCGTTAAATAGGAATTCAGTAACATTACAACCCTCAGCATGCACAGTGCATTCTCCCATCGCTTCATGTACGATTTTGATATAACACTGGAGTGAATATATATATTTTTTAATGATTTTTCAGTTAATCAGCAGATAGTAGCTGAAAGCACAGTGATAATGAAGATGAGGCTTCAGACTCTGACAGTGATGAAGACCATGGATGGAAATAAGCCTGTGAGGAAAACTAAAAACATAAAAGTCTTTATGTCGAGGTGGGTCATAGGGAATGATTTCTATGTTGTTATTTAATGAAATAGCGATACAATGTTAAATGATTTTGATTAAAGCAAAACTTTAAATTCCTGATTCTTTTCATATCTATTAGGTTGTACTCCACATTGGTGTAGTTGTTTGTATATGTTGATGTAGGTTCCCGTTTTCTCTGGTAAATAAAGCCTGAGCAGAAAACATATACATTTCAAGGTTATTATATTTCATACTTTACACTTCCTCTTCACTATATTTCAGAGGGAAATATTTAACTTTTAACTCCACAACGTTTATTTACCACTTTTACTTAGTTCTCACATATATACACATATGATATATGCTTATGTAATATGACAATAATTACTTATTACTAATCTACCCAGCAGTATACAAAGTATTTAAAAACAATATATAATAATATAACACTGTGATAGGTGTTCTGACAACATCAATGAGTCATTTTACTTGTAATAAAGTATTTGTAGAGCATGTCATTCCTATTTTTACTTTGGTATCTGAACACTTCTTTCACCACTGTATAAAAGCTAAATGAAGAAGAAACACGAGGGCACAGCGCTCAGGTAAACTCATCTCACGTGGTGTCAACACGCACACTGTTAGCTACCATTAGCTAACATGCTAACGGGGCCGTTCCGTCTCTTACTTTTCTATCCTTGGGTTGCATTTCTTGATGTACTGTTTCTTCATCTTCTTCCGGTCTTGATTGTAGTTGAACGTCTTTCTTTTCCCTGACTTCTTGGCTTTCGGCATGTTGGTGATTTTTCTCTGTCCTTACAGAACAGCAAAGGTTTGTTGGCGATGAGGAAAAAAAGCGTGCGGTAGACAGAAACCGGAAGTGCGTCTTTGTTGTGTTCCGGTCATGTGACCAGAAACCACGTTTGACCTTTGACCTTTCAGTTTCGAATTTTTATTTTTATCAATTTTATATAATTACGTTTTCTTCAGTCCCTGTGTATACCTGACACAATACACAACAAATAATAGAAATATACATAAAATACATGAAATATAAAACTATAAATTATTAAACTATTCACTCAAAATATTAACAGACAATTCAGGAAAAATATAAATCAAAACATGTAATCGACACTAAAATTGTCACAATTAAGTAATTAATTAATTACTGAAACTAACAACAAGTGAATAACTAACTTTAATTGAGGTTTTATTTTTATTGTAACTCATAAGCAGTCGCTCTGTATACCTATTGTTTATATTATTAATAATATAATAATATTAAATATAATTTTGTAAGCAGTCATATACCTGAAACCACACACAAATATGCATATGAAAATAGAAAACACATGGAACATATTAAATTATTCACTCAAAATATTAACAGACAATTTAGAAAATGTAAACAAACATATCATTTATAATAACATTGACAAAATAAAAATAATCACAATAATTTACAATTGTAAACCACAATACATATATAATGTATTTATTTTAAAAAATTGCCATGGGTTTGACCATAATATTGTCATTGTTCAAGTGAATTTTTAACAGTTCATCAAGTATGTCTTTTTTGGCAACAAATTACTACATCATTAGTAACAACATTTGTTTGGACAGACAATATATAAGAAGCAAAATGCTACAGCAAAGGGATGCAAAAGAAACATGATAAATACGATTTATTTAGGCCTATCAATACTTTAACTCTCCCTCAAGAAACACCTGCAGCTGCTGCTTTTATCCTCTAGATGTCAGTCTGGGTCATAAAGAAATCTCACGAGCTGCAGACTGATGCTGGTCACCTCAGTTATGATAATTCAGACAGACAGCAACAGGGTCAAATAAACACCAGGGCCCCAATCTATCAAACTGCTACAAGTGAAAGATAAACGTTTTTTACTGCTCGCAAATTCAAGAATAAAGGCTAATCATCAAATTTCTTCTGGCTAAATCTACGAGGTCTCTGAAGCCTGTTTCGGCCCTTCTTTATTGTTGGTCTGTCTGCACAATGAATGTGTGAATTGTCTTTATCGCCCGCACTTTTGGTTCTAAATGTCAATCATTATATATTTTCTTTGATTTACCTCATGCAGCAAGCTTTTCTCCCTACAGTTTTCTTTTTGTTTCTATCAATTTTCCATTTTACCATCCCTATGTGTTGTACTTACCTATAGTAATATATTGACATTAAGTGTGTGTGTGTGTAATGTTAATTGCTATGGAACTTCACACAAATTAAAATGTACTTCAACCCTCTGCCTGGAGCTGCTGTCGTCTTTCTTAATGCACCTTCAGCTTCATTAATCTGTGCAGGGAAATCCACTTTCTGCAGCGGGAGACGAGCCACAAAGAGCAGCACCTCTGGAGTTTGGAGTGATATATTGATTTCTAGATTTTTAACATTTGCATCAAATCTGATTGACACATCCAGAGGAATTGGATCTCACCAGTGTCTTGATTCTAATAGTGTGAACCATGTCACAAATGCAGTAGTTTTCATTGGCTCGATGATTAGCGCTTGATCTATTAGGTTATAGAGAAGTAAATCAAACAAATGTGGAAGTAATCACAGTACATAGATTCAACCCTGCAAGCTTACTGCCAACCTCATACTGTAACTGCATGCTGAACCCATCATAATGATACTATACACTGTAGGTTTATCTCAAATCTACTGATTTTTAAAATGAACAAAATAAAATCCTTTTTATCAAGAGGGGAGAATGAGCAGAGTGAGAGGTCTGTCGGAAACAACAATTGTATAGCAGTGAGTGAGAAGTCTGTATTTCTTCCTCTTGTTTGACAGCAGCTTCGGGGCGGAGACAGGGAGGGAGGAGGAGGAGGAGAAAGAGGAGGAGAAAGAGGAGGGGTGCGGACTGTTACCGGACAGGACTGTGCGAAAGCAGAAACGGAGGGTTGAAATCTTCCTCCTTGGCTGGGCGGTGGGAGGAGGTGGTGGACAGTGTTTAGGGAGGATAAACTGAGATTGAAGCCTCCGGGGGGGACCTGGAGCTCCGTCTGCTGCTGTAAACCCAGACAGCATCAACATGGAGCTGGAGAATATCGTGGCCAACACGGTGCTGCTGAAAGCACGCGAAGGTAAGGATGGAGATGGCGGTCTGACAGCTCCCCTCTCCCGGTACCCGGAGGGATGTCCAGGACATGGGGGATATAAACTGCTCCTGCACTTCCTCTCAGCCGGTGAACATCTTTAAACGATGCGGTTCAATACGGACAGGATATTACCCTAAAATACGCGCCGTTCTCTCGGGTGGACAGAACGACACGCCGAACTCCATTTTCAACTTTAGCAATTTAAAGTTTCCTGGCGTATCTGTGAACGTACATAAGTGTTTTGACCTATCTGAAGACTTTGGCTAACTCTTTAGCAAACAGTGGCCAATTCGGCGTGAACATTGTGTTTTAGTAAATGGCTTTATTGCGATATAATCTCTTGTCCGACTGTGCTCTCCATAAACTGTCAATGACACTGTTGCAACACGCTAACCGCCTTCACCGTAAGGTTTGTTAGAAGTGGGGATGCAAAGCTAGCCATATTTAGTTTAATATTTATTGAAAAGATGTACGGTTTAGTAGTGTATGCCGAATTAAAGAATGGGTCGTAGAGACTTGTTAAACGGTGTCAGTATTTTTGTGTACAGTGCACGGACACAGTTGTACTCAATGGGCGCTTAAAATTGCCAGATTTTTTCAATGCGTTTGGCGTGGCTCTACTTGGAACATGAAGTATGAGAGGTCCGGAAGGGGTTGCAAGTGTGAAATGTGATTGCAGCGACACATCGGGTTTCCCTTGCTGATGTTGCAGCATTGTCCTGTCGTTTGCGAAACAGGATGTTGAGGCAAAGCTGAACGTACCGGGGTTTATAACCTACTTTCTGCACAGAATAGCAATTTCTGGTTTCAGTGTTTTAGCCCTCATGTTAAAAAAAAGGCCTTTTTTTTGATGCAGTCAAGATTCTGGAAGTTATGTTTTGATACCTGCAGGCCCCCAAGATACATCATCACTCTAGGTTGTCAGCTAAATGTCTTAAATGCAAATGTACCACCACAAAAGTCACATCTTTCCAACCCTGATACAGTCTGTCCTGTGGCTCTTGTGCATGATACTCTTGAGTACTTACACTGTACATATTCAATAGACTTTTTGAACAATGGGCACATCATCAGAGCAGTTTGTCTATTGTAACTCTAAACACGAGACAAAGGCTGCAGTGACTCGTTGCCGAAGTTAATCCTAATGCCATCTGCAGAGGGACACGAGAAGATGAGTGTCATGATCCCTCACCGCGAGTTCGTCTGCTCAATTTAGTTGATCTGTTGTGCTCGTATCGAGCCGGGGGCCAGGAGTCAAGCTATGTTTTGGCGCCCATCTGCCCACGAGCAAGGCACCATTAATCCCAGCAGCAGACAGGCTTTGACCCCTGACTTCTCTGGTGCGTAGACAATATGGTCTTTCCTCATTTGGGGAACAGCAAGTGTTATATGACCATCATTATGCTTGAGCCGATTAGACTGACTGTCTAGACCTTGTTTGATTCAGGTATAAAAAGACACATTTGCTGGTATGTTAAGATATATAACTTTCAAGGCAGTTACACAATATAACAGGGCAATGCAGAGAATTATGCAGCCTGATGATGCCAGTAAATTCCCTGCTCATTGGATGTAAATACACAGAGAGTATTTAATAGAGGTTTTCAGATCATCAGGTGATTCCATTCAATAAAAAAAAAAAAAAAAAAAGACTATATTTTTTAAACTTATCCTGTACACTGTGTGTTTAAGCCTTTTAAAAAGGGGCACTCCACCGATTTTACAGCTTTCAAAAGGCACAAAAATAACACAGACTACTGTATGTCATGAAGTTTATCTCCGCTTAGGCTCGATATCTTACATTTAAAAAAGAAATCCTGCTACAAACTGGAGGTGTGGCGTTTGAAAGAAGTGGGCATTTAAGAGCCATCATTGTAATGAAAGACAATATTACTGTATTTCGCATTAGTGAAATTGAAGGATCCAGTGGGGGAAGAAGTATTGCGATTACTTCAGTGAAAGAAGCAATACTACAGTAAAAGTCCGGCATTCACATTATTACTCATGTAAAAGAGCTAAAGTATTAGCATCAAACTTCACTTTAAGTACCAAAAGTACTCATTGCTTCAGAATGTAACATTTTTCAGAGTCATATCATATCACTGGAATACAAAATCGCTGCAGTACTCCTTTAACTAAAATGTGCTTATACTTTACTTACTATACTTTATACTATTTTCCAAAGCTGGTTAATTTCAGTGTGTCTTGGAAATCAAATTGCAGTGGCCTGAAAGTAGCTGGAGAGCCATCGGACATCTGCTTCACTGTACTGTACTACAGTACTACTATTACTGACTGTACTACAGTACTACTATTACTGACTGTACTACAGTACTACTATACTGTACTACAGTACTACTATTACTG